>LR736868.1:8634802-8874727 GCA_902654985.2 Oryctes borbonicus | reverse complement strand
CCTTCGTCCTGTTATCATGTTTGTCCTATGCTTCTTTAAATTGGGCTCCTCCATTATTATTATCACCATTGGCAACAAAAGAATACAACAATTACGTTGCATTAATTTCTATATAAATTTCCAAATTGCATGTAATATCAAATACACACTAATCTTATCAATGACCATACGTTCTTTTTTCATTGTGAATGAACCCACTCGTGCGGTTTCCGTTGATAAGCCAGTTGGAATCAGCCATGCCGTTCCGTTACATAATATTCATAGACATAGAATTTCCTGTGATTATCGTTGTAACACCAAATATGACTGATAATTTTCACCTAACATGTATATCTGTTGATAACGTTCAAAAAACGAATTTTTATCATCTCATGATGCATTTGAGGAATGCACGAAGATCATCAATCATAAAACAGCCAAATTCGCTCGAGGAATTTTAATAGATAAATTTTAATTCGTTTATAACGTTTGAAACTTGATTGGATATCATTTTTGACGCATCGTAAAGCTGTTGTTTTTTTTTTATTATTTTAAAGATAAAGAGATTATCCGCTTAGTTGAAAGGTTAAATTATGATTGTGAAGCAACTCGTTGTCAGCTGATATTTTGCTGGCTTAGACAAAATGCATGTAGCGCAACAGTTTCCGGAATGCTTATTCAGATATTCCAGTGTTGCCCATCCATGTGAATCCCAGATTCCCTTAGTCGGCGAATAATTTAGCTTTGAAGAATACGCCACGTAGAAGTAAATAAAGAACGTGTCTCGTTTATATAAAGTTTCCAGCTGTAAAATTCCACAAATCGGAAGTAGTAATTCCTGTTTATACAATAGCGGCGCATAATTGCAGAAGTAGTAATGAATAATTTTAGAACATTTTAGCTATAATAACAGGCAAATGTGGTGAGTCATGTCGGTTTATTGTTCTGACTAATTAAACTGGCTGACGCAATAGTTTATCTGGTTTATATAACAGTTTTCAAGAATTCGCGGTATGTTATCGCGTGTAAGCAAAGTATTCGTTAAGAGGAATAATGGAACGAATTTAACCGAATTGGACTATCACCCAACAACTGAAAATATCGATCAAACGTCTACTACAAAAAAAAAACCTATGATGAATGTTTACGATATCCAGATGTGACGCTTTTGTCTAGGGGACCACGTTACCTCTTTTTTGTCCGTGAAGCAAAAGGGGGAGGAAGAATAATAGGGTGCAGAGCACGCAGGGGCGATCATCTACCTGTTTCCAGTAACCCCTACAGAGATAGGCACCCCAACAATTCACCCACACATTCCCGGCCAGCCTGTTTAATATTTTCCGACGCCTCCTAATTTCGACGGATTTTAGTGTCGGAAATGCTGAATCATTTCGATAGATGTAACGAATAGAATAAAATGAAACTAATTGCTATCGATTTCTGTATAGTTAATGGATAAAAAAACTTGAGATGAAAATAGAAAGTTGACGGTAATGGCTGATGTTTTTTACGTATACCTATGGTAGAGGTGAAATAGAGGTCACACTAAGTAGTTACATATGTAACGAAAATACTGATTTGTTTAGCGCACATTTTACTAACGCAAATAAAACGTAACCGATATAGATATCTGCAAGATGATAATAATTCACGAATAAATTGTAACATGTGATGCTCGCCAGAGAGAACGTATTTTAGAGTCGCATACCTGCTATAAATTACCTATTTTTAGAAACTTTGTATGTATCGCACTTTCTAGTTCGCACAGTGACGCTAAAATAGATTCGGTGGTTTTGTTTGAAACATGATGTGCTGAAAATAAAAAGAAAATCGCTGAGAGAGCGATGCTAAAAATAGGACGTGGAAAATAAAGTCGTGAACGTTCTAAAAACGGAAAAAACGAACTCTAGTAATAGATATAAATAGATAATTTTTGATCTGCTTTCATATTTGATTATATCAAGTGTTCAAAAAATTTTTGTTCAACGCGATATCAGCTATTAATTCTATTGTATTCAAAAATTTACGTGATTTTTCTTTTGTTTGTCTACACAAAGAATTTAAACAATCATTAAAGAAATAATAAACAAAATTTTAAAAAATGCTAGTTCTTCGTCTTATTTTGTTGCAATTCTGAGATGTGACTGGCTTCTGAGTTTGATTCTTTTGAAGAGCTAAATTCGTCAAATCAAAGTCAAGAACATTCTCAAATTTTCAATTAAATAAATCTTATAAGTAGAGATGACCAAGGCAGATGAAATTATTACTTTTTTGCAGCGACTAGACAGAATCGTGTCTATTCGTCTTATAAGAAAGGGTTGGTGTTGCCTACTGGTTTCCCTGAGAGTCGACAAAACCCGTTGCTGCAAAAAAGTAATATTTTCACCTGCTTTTGTCATCTTTACTTATAAGAAAATAACAGGTAAATGTGCCTTCGAATAACGCTTTATGCATACTTACGCTATTTACTGTGCCATTAGCGTAGAAAATGACGTCAGAAATTTTCGGTCTACCGTTTGTAGAGTATCGCGAAGTTAACTATGAATAGAAACCGATCGAGGGCTTGAAGCTATAAGGAATGGGTTTAATTCGAAGAAACTTTAGTCGTTTATCCGTAAACATCAATTCCGCAGGTAATGTGCAGATGGGAAAAAGATTATTTTGGGGAAATATTTGTGAGAAGGGTCGTCGCAATAAACTCTATAAGGAAATGCTTTTACACCCATAAACTGAAGCGAGGTAGAATTGTAAGAATGGGTAATAATCTTCTAGGTCAAATATAAAAATCTACGAGGTGCTAATTTAATAACAGCGAAGTTCTAATTGTAAACAAGTGATCTATGTTTTGAATGTTTCCTTCTTATTTATGCAAAAGCAAATATAGAATGGAATAATTTTTACACTTCTATAAAATCTACTTTATATACAATTTCTTAGGCATAGAATGCTAAATTACAAAAAAAAATGGCGTATAGAGAAACAAAGAAAAGCGCGTATATATATGTATATAAATATACATAACAAACAAAAGAAATGCGAATGCTTGTATTATAGAGAGAAAGAGAAAGATAATGACTAGCCGTACGACTGAATAAAACATGAGGGCGTTCTACAAGAATACACAACACAACCGGTTCTCTTTTCGAAGGAATAATGCAACAACGCGAGCTTTAATTATTCAGGTCGTGTCTCCGTTCGTTGAATATTCCGTTCTCCGCGTACACTGACTCAACTTACACAATTTACTTATTAAAATTAATTTAAAATTACAATGAGAATGGTCGATCCCACTCGCTTTTTTCTCAGTAATGATATAATCAATTGACGTGAACCCAACGTTCTATTACATCTACATAGGTATTATACGCAGCGGTTCCAAGAGATGGAAAAGGATAGAGAGAGAAGGAACACGATAAATATAGACAAGCACGTCCATGTATACCTACAATATCAACCATTTTTTTTTCTCTTCCTCAGATGCGAAGGTATAGAGTTACAAAAATAAATAGGTATCTGTAACCAGGTCGTATCATACGCTGCTGCATTAAGACAGGAAAGGAAAAATACATACAACATCCATTGTTTGAAATAGGTAGACAAATTTGTTCCGCCAAAAGCATTCCATCACGGACCGTGATTAATATAACAAGGAATGCCATATTCCCATCCGCTTTATACTTGTTTATACACATCGCTGCAATTACGTGTTGTAGATCTTTGTTACGCGTATATATAGCGCCGATGAAAATTATCGCGCTTTATTTCTCATAAACCAAGGTCGAATAGCGATCACGTTAGCAATGAACTAATATAATAGAGAAGATCCATGCAAGCACGCCGATATATCTCGATGATTATGTTTACAACAGCGTCGTTACTTTTTCTTTGGGATTTGTTTTTCTAATACAACACGCCATTGGAAATAATGTTTATGAATGAGTCATTGGAAATGTTTACATCTGGTGAATTTCCAAATAAATAAAGGCTCTGCTTAATTGGGTTCTTTTCCTAGAAAATCCCACAACGAAAAAACCTGCATTGACTAACGATTTCTTTCTTAATCGCGCTTTCAGATCGTTTATATTAGCGGGCAAATAAAACATCAATTCACGAAAGTCTAAAGTGCTGCTGTGGTCGTGTTAAGATACTTCGACAGAAATTCTAGACTGCTTCTATGCCCTGCTCGATATCATTTTTTTTTAATTAAAGCGTTGCAATTCGCCAGTTTATTCCAAATAGAATATAATTAATATTTACATAATTGGCATGGTTCGACCGTTAATATTTAAACAAGTTTCCGTTTCACGAGATGATGCAAACCGGACATTCTTGGTCGATTAAACTTCCCGTTTCCTTTAGAAATAATCTATTTATTTGTTTTTTATTGTTTAAACGCACGTAAATCGTAAATAACTATACAATAATCTTGAAGGTCGTATGCAATAATATTCAATCCCTAACAAGAAATTTTAACCAAAATAACCAGAAATTAATTCTATTTACAACAATAGCATTGCAAAAGAAAAAAAATGCGGACGTTCAAACGTTTAGAAGCCCCGAACGATAAATCAGTCACTTATAAATGTGTAAACTCATCAACACCGAAGGTCATGAATTATTTGCATAGTTACGAACATGTTGCTAATTCGCTAACGAAATTCGACTTCTGATTGTGAAATTCTGCGAATAAAACCGAACAATAGTACAAGCCTAAGCGCCCAAGGAGCTTCAATGGCGAGTGGAAAGTAGTAGGTTTGCGGGAACAGCGATAGATGGCGCGCCATGTATCGCTTGCGATATTTCGTTCCTGGGATAACGATTTGGCGAGTTTGCACTTTCGCAGCGGTGGAATTATAAAATGGTGGCCCGACGCATTTCGTTTGATGGCACGTAAAACCAGCCGAGAACTAAATATTAATCGTTAAAATAGTGGAGGATGGGAATATCGAGAAAATACATTTCACCAACTGCATTGTGACGTTTATAAATGTAATAGGAGTGGATTTATTGTCGCGATAAAGTTATAATGGACGGGGTAATAAATAATAAAAGCAGCAGCAGTACACAGTTCATATATCTACTACGACTTAATTAATCGTCACGACTTTTGTGCGACGACGAACGAAGTCAAGGAGAAATGGACGACTGCAATGTCTGATTCAGCGTATAGTCACGCTCAGGGGAGTTAACTGTATAGGGAGAGAAGTGAAGGGGAGATTGCCTACTGCAGTCACTGACCTCCATTGGCTGAGCCACATTGCGTGATCGTACAAAATCGGAATAGATGCGACTATGACTATTAAGGCGCACACAAAAAAAATTGATCGAGGAAAGAATACGACGATTCGATAGGCATTCTCGTCTATTATTTACGGAAGGGGAAAGAGAACAAATGAAAATAGCAAAGAATGAAACGTACGTTGTGATTAGAGGAAAACACAATTCCATCAAAATTAAACGTGCAGATGGATGTATTATTAATATCGAATAATAATGCTTGGCTTTTAGATAAATTGGCTCCCGTTATCGTCCGATCGCGTCACCGGATAAGCGAATAACGACGAAAAAAAAAAACTGATGATGTGGCTGTTTGCCAGATCAAAAGTCAACCAACGCAAATACCGCGTTCCCTCGCTGTTTACACAATTTTCGCATATAAAAAACGATACTACGCTATGCATACATGATCGTAAAATAACACGGAATGTTATTAAAATAATTAGTACTTCTACTTAAAGAGGCACGTTACGTATATGACAGTTTTCCTTTTTCATGGATTCCAGATGGTCGAATACGAGGATCTCCACACATTCGCAAAATCTTTCACATTTATCACATCCTTTCCAACCATTCAATACGTATTTTTTCTATCGATCACTATAAGCCGCACAAGGAGTGATGTGATCGATGTCTGTGGTAGTACAAACATCTCGTATATCGAGTAAAATGTCGTAGGTGAAATCCTACACCGTCCTACATCATGTTATTTCTGCGATGGATGATGGCCTGAATCACAAAAAGCACTTTCACACGACGCACCATTTGAAATTATACATAATACTTTAGCAGATATAATTTTATCGGCGCCTCTATATGTAATTACGAGATATTTAATGCTTTCTTTCCTTTATATACATCACGTTGAAATCCCACAGATGCACTAATACACAAAGAAAATGCCACGCAGGAGGCTTTCCCTTCTATTTACAGAACACTTACCAAAGAAAAAAAATAAAAGCAAAACGTTTATAAGTAATTGGCCAAAACACCAAACTAAGTTCAGATGCAAACTATTAAACGATTATTTAAAACGGTCCTTTTTCGTTTAATTGATTGAGAGTCCAATGATGAAAATGTCCTTGAAACGACTCGATGAGCGTTACGTCCGCACGGTTCAAACAAGCACAAAAGACTGAGTTCGTACTTCAGAACGAACCTAGAACCGGTCGGCGAAATAAGCCGAGTGTTTCGGTTTAGCCTGGGCTGAAAAGCAACAAGTGATATCGTTCGTTCGACGCGCAGTAAAACCGAACCTTTGCTACATATCCGCATAATATACGAGGAACCTGTTCTGCTGCTTTTTAGATTCCATTTCGCAAAAATGCCATTTGTGGTCGTGGTATTCGAGCAAGCGTAATAAGAAACATACTAGCGCGACTGGCTCTTCTGCTACCGCAATTTCTGACTCATCGCTAAGCAAAATATGTACGAGCGAGTCGATCAGCGTTGAGCTTCGTATACTTTTAGATTTGTTTTCGTTCTTCTTTAATCTGATCTTTACCCGCGAAGATTCTGCTTCGATGTTCTCAGATGTAAAAGGAATTCTTAATTAGGCGATTTTCTTTTTCCTAATCGAAACAATTACCGTAATTGTTGAATGTTTCTCCAATTATGCTTTGAGTATTCGTGATTTAGGTCGAACTCTTTTTGAATTGTAAATAGATCATTTTACGTAAACAACACTATTTAAATACACTATATTCTACTTTGCTAATCCAAGTGCAAGTTTCTCTAAATTAACATTGACGTTACGGGAAAATGCAAATCTTATTTCCTACTTCTTGTGTTAAAACTTTTACCAATTTCAGATTGTTGGATATAAAAATTTATGGCAACATATTTGGGCAGAACGTGTTCTGCTGACTCCATAACTTCTTGGCCTTCTAAGGTCCCCTTGCCTAACGATAGCACAATTTTTGCTGTCTTAGGCGAACCTGAAATGAATGGTTTCGCCTGTTTTTGTCCTGGAACACTTTCCCAGTACGAGGTCTTTTGATTGTCGTCCCATGTTTTACTTACTTGTTTGATGTGGCTCTTTTGTAGGCCATAGAAGGGGTTAAGATCGATGAAGAGCATGTTCACTGCTTCTCTGGCCAACTTGTCTACCTTTTCATTATATTCGATCCCTTGATGGCTTGGGACTCACCTCAAAGTAACGTCTAACGTCCAATTGCTTTAACCTGTGTATACATTCGTGTATCAGACCAGATTTGTATGTGTAGGCCTTGATAGCC
Source organism: Oryctes borbonicus (assembly GCA_902654985.2). Taxonomy (NCBI): domain Eukaryota; kingdom Metazoa; phylum Arthropoda; class Insecta; order Coleoptera; family Scarabaeidae; genus Oryctes; species Oryctes borbonicus. The sequence goes on along the minus strand of LR736868.1, from coordinate 8,867,234 downwards.
TTTAGAACTGCCGGACTGATCAATGATCAAAATCATATTGCATAGGGATCGTGTCCTTTGCAATGTGCATCATATAATTTATATTAAAATCTTCAAGGATTTTGAGATGCCTTTTAAGATCCCGAAGTTACAGTCCCTTCATTCTGCAAAGAGCGAGGGCACAGTCTTTTGAGTTGTTTTTGGCCACCAAACCAAAGCAATGTGAACTAGTTTCCTGACATCGTGCACCAATTGCACTTCTGTTGCTAAACGAATTTTTTTCTTAAAATGCTGGAATGTTAACTTCCACGAGAATTAAATGGAAATAGAGATGGTAAAGTTCGGCGTAAAAACAAGTAATGCTTAAAGCCATATTAAGATACTTTTAACAAATGACGATATAAGGTTATTTTGTAACTGGAATTACTTTCAAGGATATTTTTTATCCAATGTTCTGAAATCTGTAATAATAGAAGGACAATTGAATTACTACTTCTCTCGCAAAATATCTATCTCTGTTATTCAGTCTATCTGTAGAAAAGGTTCAATGATAGGATTATGTCTGCGTGAGAATTGTTGGGAACGGGTCTCTACCTGGTCAAAATATAACGTGTTACCTTTCTCAGAAGAAAATAATATGGAAAATAGTTCCACGTAGATTTCTGCGAATATAGAGTTATATTTAGTTTACATCTCAGCTTGATAAAGAATGTAAACTATTTAATTCCTGATATCCACAAAAGATAAGTGCCATAAACTTATTGAGGTGTTTTTGTCTAGAAAAGCAAATAATTGCAGATTAATTCATTTAATGATTTTAATTGCTGTCTAGCGTAATTAGGGAATCCAAATTGTTTACTATATTTGCATGAAGAACGTGGGTTGCTTCCTGAATAAACTGAGGAAGTCAATTCCAATAAAAATAAAACACAATAAAGGAATTGCTGCTAGTATGAGGGTCATTAACATACGGACAGAAATGTACGGCGTCCTCCATTTGGTACCAGAGAATTTTTAATATATATTTGATCATTACGATTGTTTATGGAGTGAGACGGGTAATATTGGGAATCGTGCCAGGACATTTTACACGCACGTGTTTCAAACCGTTTTATTCGAATCGTTTATTTTAGCCGCTGGCAGATCCGTCTTTTTACCAGCCGCCTTTCGTTATGAATCGAAAATTGCTTTTCCAAGTGGCATTAAATGTCAGATGCTAATAAATCAACGTCACAAAGCTTTATATGATACCTTACTAAACATGAATCCATGCCATAAACAACATAATTAATTTATTATCTAAATCGGCGGTATTAATTGAGGAAATGCAGCTTTTGAGAAACGCTACAAACTTGAAAAAGACGAACATGGTGTACGTGTTATTGTGGACCTATGAGCTGGCGACAATACTTGAAATTTCACGATTTTAAACTGCAATATTTGCTTAAGATAACTTAAAAGTCGATAATGAGGCTTCTCTTCAAAACGTTAAATAGATAAAGTCAGAGCGATTATAAAGATATCTTCAAAAAATGATATATAATATAGATATTGATTATGATTAATAACATTACTTTATCAAACATAAATAAAGCGTATGTGTACGGCTCCATATTAAAAACATATTTTTCCCAGATAACAATTTTATCCTTCTAAATAATGTAACTCGATTATTTGCAATTAATTGTAGTTATTCCATGGAAGTATATAAAATGATGACCTGATTTATTTATTTAGAACATGATTTTATTTTAAGAAACAAAACTACCGCGACTTCTAACATTTGCCACAGTGAATAAAAAAATATAAATATTAATATTAGGCTGTGTAAATTCCAAGGAAATGACCTTACGTGATGGGAATGTTGTAAAACCCAGGAGTTAAATAAATCATTAATTAGAAGCAACGTTTACTTTACGTTTATATTTTCCATAGCGTTGCTAATCAAATAAACATATTTTAGAGAATTGTTATGAATTCAAATATAATGTACACACCGTTTTGAATATTATCGGATAGGCATGTCAGAGTTGGCACTAATTTTATATTACGTTCTGTACTAATAATAAGTATGAGTTTGCTTACGTTACATATGTAATGAGAAAGTAAATATTATTTTGCTATTAACATTAAATATTTCAGTTGTAGAATTTGAGTGGTTAATTTTTGAAAATGCAAAACTCTTTGTTGGCTCTCTATGGAGCAAAGGTATACTTCGCTATTCGCTTGTTCGTCGATGTAATTGATAGTAGCAAACAGGGTTTTTTAAATGAATGCTTTTCTTGACAAATACCTGAGTGCTTGGTTTAGCGAGTGCATGTGAGTGTGATCAATCTTTTCAAAATGTTCCAGCAAATTTTCCGGTTAACGAGGCTATAGGAAACAATTAAAGAAAAGCAAATGGATTTACTCTTTCATTTATAGTCTGGATCTGGTGCCATTCTTTGGTTACAACCTTGCCTTTTTAAGCAAAATCTACATAAAAGAATTAAATAAAGCTCAAAATATCAATCTACAGATCAGTTGAAATTATGTGAATACAATCTGAAACATTTAATCTTGACGTAAAATGGAGACCATTCCCAATAACATCTATTCGAACGGAAAACGATTTAAAATTAGACAACTCCTGACGTTTTCGTCAAGATCTATTTTTCATATATCACAGTTTATTTCTGGATAAGTTCGAACTAAAAAAAAATAACCAAACAAATAGGCAATAAAAAGCAACACTTTTATATAACTAGCCCGAAACACGAATTGTTTATTTTTAGCCGGAGAGTAGAAATACACATTTTCACTTCTGGATGCCATCCAAATAGTTGTTCTTGGAATCAGTATAAAGAAGTTGTGAGGCGCGGCGGTGGGGAGAGGAAACGACGAGGGGAGAAGTGGCTAGTGAATGTAGCACACACACATACAGATGCAACTCATGCTGCTCGCTTCAAACTAAAACCTGTCTTGTCCTTTATTGTTATATTTCAAGCGCCAGATGCCGTCTGCTATTGTTTTATAAATGCCGTAGCCCAAATGGTCGTTGACCCTTCCAAATAATACGGCTATATACATGCGATTGGTACTGGAGTCATAGCCTACACATGCCATTTTATCAATCTTTATTATAGCCTTCTTTTATAATAATGAGATGTTGAGGAAATTGCGTCTTTTTTTGTTTTGTTTCATTTCGAGCGAACCGAATTACGAAGCTGGGATACAATTATCTTGTGTTATTTGCGTGTTTGTGTTTTTTATCCTTTGTATTGCCTAAGTGGGCTTATCTCTGATCTTTGTTGGGATAAGCTTGGCATCCATATTTAATTGACTCATTGCACTGCTTGGATTAAATGTACCAGGAAACTGCAAGCTTATTTAATGCAAGCTTTATTGATACGATTTTCCAAGGAACTACTTATATCATTGCTGCAAATTTCCCAATTTTCCTACAGAACAATGCCGAAGTTTTCCCCACAATCCTTAGACATGAGAATAAGTACTAAGTACTTTGAACCCTTCAAATAAATTTGGTACACCAATATTTCCTTTCAGAAAATTACAGCTTACAGATTGACGAATTCTTCAAAAGCAGTCCCTACTGAAATTATTTGTACCCAAATGTCCAAAGCCGCTTGCAGGCTTTGTCTTGAATACAAAACAACGCAAAATTTGATAGTTCCATGTCAACACCGTATGCATGACTTGCCAATTAGCTTTGCCCAAAACCCCAAAAATATTAATAATTTTAACGAAGAATATCCTTTTTAAGGAAAAACAATTCTTGAATGGCACTTGCCACATCACCTAAAGAGATTATTAAAAGGATTAGAGACATTCTCACGAGCACGGGTCAAGAACTTTTAGGGAAAGATCCATTAACGTAATTTCCTATTTTTTACTTTATTTTCCATATACGTATCCTTTCATAGTAAATACTTCGGAGACGCCGGAAAAAAAAAACGTAGAAGATAACTCAGTTAAGATAATTTCCAGAACATAATATCGCTCGTATTTACGATTCTTAGTACATATACGATATTACTTCTAGAGTTCTTTAACAAGACTCTATTACAACTCGTTGAGGTTACGAATGAAAGGTCATCGGAACAGTTAAACAAACACATTTCCATTAGACATGTATAATTCTCGTTATTTACATATTAACATAATAAGTATGAATACAAGTAATAAATAGTAAATATGAAATATGCGCAGATAAAACGTGATAACCTTAAACTTGTTATTCTTTTATTTTTAACATACAGGGAATATAGATTATCCAAAAGAATGTTTTTTTTTTTATATATTCTACAGTAAGTCCTAAACATCCTGGTATTGAAAAAATATATAATAGAGCATTTTACGAATAGAAAATCAATTTTTGGAATATAATATGGTGTGATCCATATATGGCATTAATTGAACTTAGAGGTAAACCTGCCTGATTTATAATATTGCAATAAATACTATTACTTAACGGTTACACTATCTATGAGTGAACCTTATTTCTCCTTATAGATAAGAAAATCGATGCTGGGAAATTCTAAGATTCCAGTGAAATACAATTTTAGAAACTACAAATATTTAACGAAACGATTAAAACTACAAATCCCAGAGAAATACGTAAGCGAAAACAGATTTTTTGAGCGGTTTGCGCGTGGTATGAATAAGACTGTAAATTTAATGTATTTGTTTAATCAAATATGTCAAGTAAGCTAACGCAAATAATCGCCACCTATAGCCGCATTGTGTTTATTTACACGTGATGCACGATTAAGATAAATATTTAGATAAGACCCGACGGTTTCTGTCAAAATATGCGTAAGCAAATAATAGGTGTAGTATAGAAACCATTCAGTTCTATTTAAATTCGGATGATGCGCAAGATACGGAACTCTGTGATTTTCTTTGCTTGTTGAGAGCTTGCCTAATTAAGGTGGTGATAAGTGCACCATAAGATATTGAAGGAGCTATTTAATTTCTAGCAGCAAGTATTTTCATAGTAATCTGCTTGACCTTGACTGTTATGTTATTTTTTTAATTACAAAAGAAGATCTGGTATTTGTTTTAAATATTGTTAGCTGATGCATTGGATTCAAATATCACTTTTTGACCAAGAAAGGCTTTGTAGACAAATGAAGTAAAGTATAAACTTAAAACATCGTTCATTGATAATCATAAGGATTTGCCTTGAAATGTGTATGGGATTGAGATGCTAGAAGATGTCGACGTGGTATCAGCATGTGAGCAAAGTTCAACAAGTACTGAACTCCGCATACCATAGAAGCAACTGTTGACTGGGATTAAAATGAAGTTGAACTCTGACAATCATATCGAAACGCTATTGGAAGAGGAGATGATCAAGATGTGTCTGTAAGGTCGCAAAGATCAAACCCAATGATAATGCTGACGGATGACTGATTCGTGTGCTTCACATGACACGCGTAAAAATATTCTAAGCAATGCCTCACAATTCTCCTTGCATGTTGTAAACAAGTTCAAACATGAACAAATTGGATTTAATTTGCCTTAAATGTTTTGTTTCTTTGTGGCGCAATAAATATTAATGTTTCATCAAATTTTGATTAGGGTAAAAATTTAATTCGCCCAAAATTTGAAATCAATGATAAAGCTATAAAGTGATACCGTGCTTCACAGGATGGTTCCAGTTCAAAATATAAAGCAATGTTTTCCTTTGGAATCCACTCCTTATTGTAAGACTGACTACATTCTTTTAATTCCTAACTGAATATTCCTACAGTTAAAATAAATTCGATAAACAGATTCTTGTCTAAATTCCTCCTATTCCATTAAGACATTCCGCCGCACAAAAAAACACAAGCATTAATTAGAAATCTGCGTCCAAAGATAACTACATAAATCTGTCGCTATTACCGTCATTATTTATTCAATGTAACTCAAGGTCACCTCTAAATCGTTAAGCGTAACATTCCAACTTACGCTCACAGCACTCATCTTTTTTCCATTGTTATTCCACATCGTTATTATTATTATTGAAGTTGACGTTAAAAGCATGATAAGGCGAGCCGACGTAAAACATCTGTCCGGTTCGTGAAACGCGGGTATTTTGATATTTATTAAACCACGCAACAGCTGCCTTAGTTACCACCCACCTCTGCGTCATAAAAACTGGTCTAGTTACGCTGGATATATATTCTTTTTTATTTTCTGTGTACTTTTCCCTTTCTTTCATTCGTTCTTTGTTGTCGTTAGAGTTTGATGTACTCCTACAACAGCAACGAGTACAAGATCTTATTTAATGCCTCCTCCTTTTTCCTTCCGCGAGGATTTCAAATTAATTACCAGGCAATTTTTAACACTGCGGATAACATTTTTGTGTCACCGCAATTCTTTTCCTTTCAGTTGCGGCTTTTTCCTCGCGAGACGCCTAGCTTTTAAATCATAATTCTTTTTCCATTATTCTTCTCTCAACTCCGCTCACGTACGATCGCCAGACTGTTAAAATGAAAGAGAGGACGAGATATAAAATCGATGAAACATACTTTGTAATGTTCTGGTGGATGGTGGACCGTTTATGTGTAATGTTCCGATATAACGCGCATGGAAGTTTCGAGGTCACACAGGGCTATTATATTGATTGCTGCGGATGCAATAGGTTGCAGTATTCGCCATTTCGCTTGCAGATGCTTGTTCATTTGCTGGTCGTTCTGGAAAGTTTGACTTTAATTAAATCGCTTCTTTTAAGGTATGCATTTTTAAACTGGTTTGCAATCGCATTTTCACCCATATTTATGAGATAAAAAAATGGATATTAAGAACGTATGGATATCTCTGTACTAATTGTTAAGCTTTGAGCTCAAATATATTAATACATGTATTATCACTAGTTCCTCCACCTTCTCCTCTACTTGAAGTTATCTCCTGTATCACCAAAACTGTTTCGTCCACAGCCTCTCTCTTTTCCGTTTCTTGTTCTTCCAAAACTGTTTCCTCTTCTACGTTAACCATTCAAGTTTGCTCCGCTACCAGCACTTCGATCTCTGCACCTCCTCCCTAAACGGCACTACGAGGTTTTGGTAACAATGTTTGTGAAGATAACAGCTTAACGGGATCTATAAATTTCTGATGGTTCTTGAATCTCGATGCTTTTAGATTTTCTACTAAATCATCTCGAACATCGTAATCGAAGGAGCGTAAAGGAACAACTCTGTCGGGCAGCTCATAGTCCATATTACGGTGATCTCCAAAACTATACCCATTAAACAAATGATGTCGTGCTCTCCACTATTACTAGATTATTAGATGCTTACAGTATAGTAAGTACTTGAAACCCAATATTTAATTTCTTTTTAGTACATCACTTCAGCTGGACTAAATCCACACACACGTCCATCAGACACTAGTTAGAAAGGCAAAGTTTACAGTATTCAAAATTTGAGCTATCACTGGCACTGCTGGCGGCTGAAATATTTTCGTTGTGAAAGGCTTAAACATAGTATCTCAAACAAAAGTTGTGGTGGCAAGTATAAATCTAAAATTTGTTGGCAAAGCTGCTGACAGGACATTTTTAACTAAAATATTCATACAAACAGGAAAAAGCTGAAGGTTAACTTTGAGGTTTATGTCAAGGTGCAACACAAAAATTTCATCTGAATTATTTTTAAGTTATATGTATTTCGAAATTAATCTTCACGCCTCTGCAATGACTTATTATGTAGAATTGTTGTCCTAAAATTTTGAGATGGTTGGCCAAACTCTAACTTGACAAAATTTACTCAATGTTTACATATGTACATTATAAATTTCCACTGATTTTTTCAGAGTTATGAAGACCTCATTTTGAAACAACCAATTTGAAGTGATAAATTCTTTACAGCGGCCAATAAACATTGAGAATAAAAGTACCGATGACGACGACTCTAACATTTTCCCAGACGTCTTGGCACTTGCGCCAATGGTCTTTTTCATTCAACACGTAAGTGTTCAAATTTAGCACAATTTCGCTTGGATTATGAAATCCGTTAGTAGCATTCATTTAAATTTATAATCCTATAGAAAGGTGCGCGTCGCTGAGGACATCTGATCAGCAAGTCTCTAATAATGCTCCGACGTCATCAGGTTTCAAACCTTTGGATCTGCTCGTTTATTTTTCTGGCAAATCTAAGTATAGGTTTCGACAAAAACACTCCGCGTAGGAGATTTGAATAGGAATGAATGTTACGTGAGCGTAGCATATGGAAAAGGGAACAAAGAGAGAAGACGTCCTCCGTGGAACGACGCAGTCGTTATACAAAGGATAGCAGATAGGAGTTATTTAGTTGTAAATATGCAATAAAATCAACGAAACGCGATGACGCTGCATTAACAGAGATATGCTGTTCGTGTGTATACAACAACAAAGAGGCGATCCAACTGGCTTTCTGTAGGTCATTCTTTAAACAAAATCAAATCGACTTTTGACCTATTTCGGTGATTGCGCGCTTGTAAATGTCAAAAAGCGGACGATCGGTTCTCATTATCGCTGGTTCGATAGCCGCTGGCTGACGATTAACCTAAAAATATCCTGAAGATTTATTGTGTTTAGATCAATACATATTTGTGAATATGCATTACAAAATATACTTCACTCCGCTGACAATAAATAAAATACCTCCTATGATGAACGTTCCTGATTAATTTAATAGTATTACTGGCAGACCTATAGAAATGTATTCGATTTATGGCCTCGAAATAATACGTAATGAATGGATAATTGTAACTAATTGTATCTAATATGCGCCTGAACTAATCGACATTTTGCTTTGTTCCATTGCAGAATAGCTAATCTACTATTACTAATTTGGAGGAATAAGCAAATAATTGATAACAATATTACGAGTGTAACAGTAACAATAACATTTAATCCAATATTATGTTCAAGAAGCTAAATCCTGCATACTTTAGCAACGACTTCAGGAAACGTGTAATGTTTTCTTTTCACATAACTTCACGCAATGTTAAACCAACGTATACTAACTTGATCAATTTTCACTATTGAAGTAAGTATGCATTAACCTTAAGCAATAACACATTACCTTCTCTTTGGCGTTGCAAGAAACGACAAAGTAAACAATGAAATACACATTTGGCTCAGGCGCTTAGTATTCGTCCATCATTCTAAACATGTTAAAAATTCAATGCATATACAATGGCAGCTTCAAAATCATTGTTTTATTAATGACCTACGTTTCGTCGCTGATGAAGCACATACACATAACAGTTCAAGTATATGCAGTAGACCTATATATGGAATATGAAAAGAAATGTGCCAAGCGGCTTCGAAGGTCATTACAAAAGAAAAATACTAATAAATCTCGCCGTTACATTTAGATTTTTTTGCACCGGGCATTCTCGTTTCGTAATCCATACGACGATAATGTAGTCTGCGATGACAGGGCACAAAGGCTTGGCAGCAGTCGTCCCTCACAAAGTGCGTGGTCTACGGAGACCACGTGACTAGTATGCAAATGACACTTCTATCCGGCTGGCGTACACAACAATAGATTAAACGTTGAATTGCTAATGTACACGCCTTGGAGAGTTTATGTACGTCCTTACGTTATACATGTAAATATAGACTCTTGGGAAGTCTATCGTGTATGCTTGCCATATTAATTTGTTGTAGTAGGTGTATTGTTCTTCTGTTGACGGCGTGAGTAAAAATCAATTCCAAATAGATGATCTAACGTTTGACATACATATTAACACATCCTTGCTTACTTAATTCGTTAGACGCATGGATGTAAATAGAAAAGAAGGAAGTACACTAACCAAATTAGAATTTCAAATTTCAAATTTAAAAATAAATTTCAGCATTAATCTCAAATTTACGTCAGAAACCGTTCGTGCTTTTAAGGTGATCAAAAGTAAGGATGAGATAAAATTTAAAAGCTATACTCAACTACAATACAAGGATCACAAAAGGAATCTTCCCAGTGAAAGAGATGACTGACTAGGATGAGTTAAGGGATGACGGCTCACAGTCAAGCGGTCCGTGAAATGATCAACACTGTCATCCATGAAAATGTCTTTAAAAAATCGCTGAAGTCGTTTTCACCTTTCCAAAGAAGTGGACAGCAGCAAGATACGTACATGAGGCTCTCCAGAAGGGACGTTTGCATGGTTATTAAGAATTTATCTCTCGGGTATAGAAGCACCTCTTTATGACGGAATTAATGCAAAATCCTCCATGCACGATCTGCTAAACTAAAGGCGAGACAGCGGAATAGTTACTTCATGGTTAGAAGCACAACGCGGTGCGAGAAATAGCCTCGCCTCCTCGTTATTAGGGCGATTCTTTTGAACAACGCGAAAGCAACGGGTTGATGATAATGTTAGCCTAAATATTGTAAGATTTCTCACTTTCTCCATAGCCATGACTATAAACTTACTGGCAAGTATTCTAATAAAGCGAAAAAGCATTTTTCTATTGGATGATTGTATAATATCATTAAATGCAATATTAATTCTCTAACTTTTTTTCGTTGAAATGATTTGCGCTAGTCCGTCAACAAGCAGTTGGTCCTATCTTTTTGGTTTCCGGGCTGGAATCGCGTCGCTTCTACGTTTCGTGCAATTTCTATGGGGCATCTTCAAGGTTTTTGTTACTGCTGCTGATACTATTGGCAGTGCTGCGCACTGACTAACGACTATTCATACCGGAAGGGTTCGTTTTGGATCAATGGAGCACGAATATTAACGGATCAAATTGTGGCGATTGCGTCAGTAGGGGTGTTTGAAGATTTCTACAGATTCACGGATTTTTCTACCATAATAGTGAGGGTTGTGAGGCAAAATGCAGCCAGAGTAAAATTAGATCTAGCGGCCAGTTCCTAGTCTATGCTTAGCCAGTGCGAACCCGGCTAGACGCAACAACCAAATTAGTTAACCAATTTCCAATAACATGGAATTCCATTTCGTGCCATTCCAGGCGGAAAATCAAATAACTGACATACGAAAATTAGAAATAAAGCTACTATTGCTTAAGTACAAAACAATATTTCAATTGAGATTGGTCGCTATCTAGCAACTATTATTTCTAACTAGAAAATTTTTTTTTACTTTCCTATATTTACAAAAAACTTCTATATGTGAATTGCTCGAAAGGAAGTAGGTGCGTTTTGGTTTTGAATTCCTCCATATCAGTTACGAATCCTCACATAATAATCTGCATTAATGCGATACGTGTTATTCTTCTGGAATGGGATTCTTTTCAAAACAGTTCCATTGTTTTCCGCTTGAAATTAACGGTATTTTTTAATATAATAGAAGGAAGTATGAATAATACGCAAACAATTATGTATAAGCGAATAGGTGACCTCTCTTCCGAGTTCGAGCAACAATAGAATGATATTCCAAAATGGCTTTAATTTTTTTACTATACTTAAAAGATACTTCCTTAATATAAATATTTTTTCTTTTAGAAAGCAATTACAAATGAAATGGAGACACCTGCAGATTTTTAGCTTGCAGATTACGCAAGGTCGTGGAAATGTTCGTTATCGTTGTTCTAAAACAAAACCAACAAAAATAATCTTTAATTAAATGTATTACTGTGGTATGCTAAGCTCATTAAAAGTTCAAGTCTACTTGTAACTGCAAAAGATCAACTGTCCGACTTATTTTATTAGACGATATCAAGATTAAATTCAGCATCGATTTCTAGCGTAAGAGTTTCTCTCTGAAGGTGAGCACATACCGCCGAATCCTAAAGTAACAGTGGAATCTGATTTAGCGAGAATTTTGAATGGGGAAGCGGAGATAAGAGTCGTTTAGAAGTACATTAGCATACAAAGATCGCTCCCTCTACAGTATAATGCAGCATTGCAGAACGCCTTCGCGTTCCCATCATATCGTATATATGGTAGGTCTTCCTCTCTTCGAGTTCTTCCATCCTTTATCCACGCTAAAGCGATTTATTTGATTGCTAGTTCCGATACGTTTCAGCGTCTGTACTCGAGTTACTTGTGACTCATTCAATTATCTTTTAGTACCGAGCGCTCTCTATACCATACTTACTATCTTTCTTGTTTCCTCAATAAATTTCGGCGAGCAAAAAAGAAGACCAGCAACGCGAAAATAAGGAGGGAAGGAAAAATAATATAAATTCACCGGGTTGAGGGCGCTATTGCGATTTCCTTTTTTCCCGTTCTAATCTAACGCAAACAGCATGGCTCGTATGTTTTGTTCGGTGTTATTTGGCTTCTCTTCTCTTAATTAAAATTTTTGCTTCCATGGGAAATTGCGGAGGTAATGAAATTTTTTAAATACTTAGAAATTACAATAATGGCCAGTTTTAATTTCTGCGTTACCTTTTGAAAATTGTGGCGCGTTTTTTTCTTTTTACTCTTTGTTCTGTCCATTAAATAGTAGCTTTTATTCCCTAGTTATTCTGATTTTCTAGTAATATTGCTTGTTCACTTACAACTTCTGGTGAATTTACTGTAGTTTTAAGTTTTCCACAATCAACTACACGATGACTAACTGACAGAAACCACATATTTATTATGACGTAAAATGTTTATTTTTCCATCAGAAATATAACTTTTCACCCTAGTACGTTTAATGTTTGATGTTTGTATATCGTGTAGGTTGTTGTTTGTTTACAGGCTGCTGTTTATGCTCCTAATTTTGTTAGAAGAGATATACATAAGTTTATATTTCTTAGTGAATGTTTATTTACACGTAATGTAAATCAACAGCGGAACTGTTACAGAATTCTTCCACTTAATTAGGCTTGTAATTCAGTCTTCCATTTCGAAACAACACCTAAATTTAATTGATTTTCGCACATCGTGACTTGAAATCGGAGTATTATCAAGCATTCTACGGTTCCCTATTGTATCCGGTTACCAAATTATATCCAATATATTATTTGTATGATTCATAATTCGAAGATTGTACGCTCACGTTCGCTGATTGTGAGGTAAATTAAAATGCACAAATAATGGATTTTCCAATATTTAAAACTTATGAAAAATACAATTTACACCAAGTATGTGCGTGATGAAGCAAACGTATATTTGTGTTTTACCTGTTTTACCATATTAAATTTTATGCAATGATTGTAGAATAGATGTTTTATAAATAATTGGAAATAATAAATGTCGGATGTGTGCGTCTGCTGTCTCTCGAAAATACACTCTATTACACTGCATTATTTTCATGTGCAGATGATTATATAAATTTCGAAATAACACTACAAAAATTCATTTGAATATTTGTACTCTTCTTTGAATAGAGTACGCCACACCATTGTGTACGTGATACTCATTGCAAATGGAAGTTATTTACGAAAATATATTTTGATGTATTTGTTATCGGTGCTGTGATTGCATTGTTGGGAAAAACTAAATAATCCAACTTTGGGCTTTTTATTTTAAAATACTGTAGGTGTGTATAATACACTACATTGTTACAGTACATTATTTCACCAATACCCCACCTGTACTGGACTAATGATGATCGCTTCGCTATTGAAACTGTGGCAAAGGTTTTAGTAAAATGTTTCGGTGTTCTAATCCCACAGAATTCAAGTATTTGTTTGATTTTATAAGGTTTCTAGTTGTATTTCCAAAAATATGCTCGGTAATGTAGTGATAAGAGAGCCCACACCCGACTGTGGCAATGTCCTCAAGTAACAGATTTTTCTAGTGGCTATGCAACAATCTCAAGTAACCATTCGCATGCTGGGGAAACAATTAACTACAGGTGACTTTAGGTGAAAAGATCAAGTAAAAAAAGGTGGACTAATAAGAAGAAAGCCTTCCTTCACCAAGCAACGCAGCTGTCATGGAGATGACCAGAATTCATTAATTAAAGTTTGAAGTGGTGTCTAATGCACCTTATTCGCCCGATATGCCTCCCGCCAAACTTGAAACCGTTGCAGGGAAAAAATATGAATCCGATACCAAAATCGTCGCTGCGACGAAATCTAAGGGATTATGTAGGAAAATCCTTTTTTCCCTTTCTTACTCCACCTTCGTACATGTTTATTTGAGAAGATTGCATAAGCAACATGAGGAGAGAGGAGCCTGTACTTCATTTGTGGAGAACAGAGGAAGTTACTCTTCCTAAGATATAGTGCAGTATTTATTAGGTAAATCATAACACGCATATCAAGTTAGTCTCACCCTAATATACGAAGTTTAACAAGCAAAGTAAGATAAGTGCTTTATAGAAAAGGAAATTAGAACAAATCCATTAAATTGGGGCCAATCCTTTGAGATTTATCGAATTTATTTATTATTTATCGAATAAGAAAGAAAAACAAGCCGTATCTGTCATTGACAGCGATTTCGTTGCATGCAAACCGCATTAAAGAAACTCACACGAAGACATTTTTAAGCAATTCGTAATTATACCGTATACAATAATTATCTCCCTGTAAAATACCGGTGAAAGCCAATCTACATAACTATCGAGGTTTATGTGCTACAAGCGATTATATACGTGTGTTTCGTAACATTTAAAAACAACTTTCCGAACGGCGTTGCACTAACCTAGACTATCACATGAGAAAATATTCATTATGCAAATGCGCGGAACAGAATTCAGGATGCCATTGTGAATTCAACAGCCGCGCTCACGTATTGTTCATTAATTGCGAGTAATTTATTTACGATTTTGTCATCGTACTTGATGCGTGTTACATTTCGGCATTGTTTCTCCCGTAAAAAGAGAGCAGATCCCATATACGTAGAATATTCGAATCGGTGAACTTGAACGCGGCAAAAGCTTTTCCCTAGACGATCGCAAGCAATTAGCGAACTCGTTAATAACAGGATAGAACCGGGTAACTTTCACTGTATTTCACTTCAAAGTTTATTTGTCGGAGATAATTTAGCGAAAATCGTCGGCCATTTTCGTTGAATTTATTACTGAATGTGCAGTATTTAATTTCACACACGATAATTAACAATCAAGTTTCATTGGCAATAATTGCGCTAGAGTTACGTGATTCTCAATTAATCTTAATAGCTTGTTAAACTGTAATGTTTGAATAACTGATATAATTGAAGTGCAGACGTATGTTAACATCACATAGAAAAAAATCGTATAAACCTACTTTTGCAACAATATTATATGTAAGGAAATTACTGTAAACTCATTTTAAGTAGAGAAGCAACCTTGTTCTCGAAATTTTTTACGGTCATAGAAGGTGAAGCGAATTAACAATTAAGCAACAACAATTACTTATTTTGACAAATATACAAGTTTTAATTTCCAAAGATTTTAATCCGTTTGATGAAATGTGGTAATTGTTATTATTGGAGTGATAGCGCTCTTATTTATCAGTTGAATGTTGAAGTCCATCCTCTAGAGTCCTTCTCTGGAATCCTTCTAAAGCATCATCAGCCAGTTATACATTATACTGTAGCAATAGCAAAAGTCTATTGTTTTGAGGACTGGAGTGGGCCACTTCAGAACCTCAACAGACTCTGTGGCCATCCATGAACCGTACGGCTCTTATGTTTAATACTGTTTTTTATTATTATTATTATAAACAGAACGATTTATTAAATCGTGGAAGCAGTAATTCCCTTTATTAATCCAGGGCATCAAGAGAAACAATTTTATTTAAAATGGATATGTAACAATAACTAAAGAACAAAGTCCACGATATAAATTTTCAAAGCTTCTAGTCGTAGGAAGATCTATTTATATTAATTACAAACGACGTGTGACAAACGTTTTCTATTCTATCGCAGTTTCTGTTATTTTCGCCGCGGAATTCCACTCCATTCATATATCACGGATACCTTGGCATGTATTCGGGATCGGAATTTGCTGTTGTTCGCCATCGTCTGCGAGCGCCTGACTGTAATAAAGCTTTAGCCTTCAACGGCCAAGATTTGCATTACGTACACAGCGGACCCATTAACTCCTCCAACAACAATTGATATTCGTCTCGCTTGTGCCAGAGTATACACGCCGGCAGTCCAGAATTTATTGGTAGAAGTAAAAGGAAGGGTGCAGAAGATAAGGTCTGCTACAATTTGAATTGGAACGTGATCGCGTGTGCAGCAGAGAGCCGAGAACCCTCAACAACCCCGGAGGGGAGGACGACGATCAAAAGCGAGGGACTCTACCTCTGATGAGAAACGTACGGCTGAGTCGCGTTTAAAATTGCAACCGTAGATTGTTTTGTTTGCGACGGTTGAAACGTAGGAGAAGACGAGGGGGACGTCTTCCATTTAGGTCAACGTCCAAATTGAATCAAGTAGTAGATTTGTTGCATTCATTACGTATTATACAGACGTAACGAGCGAATTTGTAACCTCAATAGTGCGGAGCGTGTATTCAATGATGGCACGGTTAACTTAACAATAACTTCACTCTAGGACAACAAGGCTAAACGATCAATCCGACGCTAACAAAATAAAATTGTAAAACCGAAATGTGGACGGGTGTTCTGAGGCGATGCGTTCAGACGAGGAGTATTAAGTAATGATCGTGACTAAACAGATTTGAATTCAGTTACAGGTACCGGTTTGGCAGCGGTATTTGTAATTTTTGGTTTATTATAAAAGTGCTGATGGAATTGTGCCAATTGGATAGATCTAAACCTGTAATTTTAAGGCGTTGAATGGAGCATTTGACTTGCATTAAACAAAAAGATATTCGACAGAAAGATTCAGGCGTCATTGCAGATGGTTTTGTTATAGTTAAACAGGAATTTACACCAAATAACTGATTTAAAGAAACACTTCATAACAGTCTAGAAGGTCATCGTTTTGCTGCTTTTATTCGATCTACGATTCTATTGGTGGGCAGCATCACTGCCTTAAAGCGATTTTGAAAAACTATATTATGTACGTATGACTTATTTCTTCAACACAACGTTTTCTATGTCTACAATCAAGTTCTATTGTCTACGTTTTTCTTAGATTTAGTTCATAGCACCATTGATACCGATAGCGGTTAAAACCAACAGAGACACCATGTTAAAGCGTTCGATCCTCCTGTTGATGTAATATGATAAAATACTTCTAGTCGTTACTTTAACGGTTGTGCTATAAAAACTTTAAATATTCTATACCTCTGAAGCTTTTATACATAACAGTTTCACCATTTACCGTTTCACAATCGTAAAATATCGACAGACTTGAAAGCGATTTCAGGTCATCGAATATTCGAATTCTTGTGGAAAATGAATACCGAATGGATACAAAATAAGCCTCCGATCATCGTAGTACTTTTTGCCTTTACATAATTCATCACCGTGGCATTTTTAGGCGACAGAAGCGGTAATTCGATACTTTTCTGTCGGAAACACACGTGCTTTATTTTCGCGCAGGATGCAGGCAAGGTTAGAGAACGGTCGAAACAAAATGGAAGACCGACGATAACGCGGACAACATGGAAAATTGCGTAAATGAAATGGAGCATTTGAAATGAGATTATTAGCAATATCGCACTCACGGGGCCAATTCTGCTGATTTGAAAAAAAAAAATGTAAACGTTATATCGTTCGAATGGTTCAAGTTTTTTTCTACTGAAAAGAAGTCTGAGCAGGATGAGACCTCTGAGAATAAGGCGAAAATATGATGAGTATAGCCTTGACTAGGAATTAACCCAAAAGATAACGAATAGGACGATGATAGCGATTAGCTATTTTCTTTTGAGAAGACCACCTAATTTCCGATTGTAGTCCTTGCCATCTAAAACAAAAGGACTTTTGTCACCTAAATTGTTTGTAGGATAAAAATGATTTCAAATCGTTCAATTCACGCGATCAACAAAGCGATTAAAAATAAATGTTGCCATTGGGTACGTGATTGTTAATCAAGATATGACAAACATTAAGGAAACTAGTTTTGGAAAGATCGAGTATCGGTCTAGTGAATTGCTGAATGAATACGTTGAAAGATTAGATTGCAAAAAGTGGAATAGATAACACTTTTAACTGAGTGTCCATTTCAGAATTTCCTCAGCAGTTACTGAAATTGCTAGTTCTTACTGAATAGCTAAAAACCTGCGCATGATCCGAGAAAATATAGTTTACTAAACAAGCAATTATTAGTTGAAATATTCTGATTCTTCGGGGTTTCCTGAAAATCTAATCTACTTGGAAATACCCCGCTTCAAAGGGTTGAAAGTTGAATAATCTAACAAAAAGAAACAAGTCTTAGAGCCAACAAGTATTAACTGAAATAATATATCCTTGAAGTAACGACGACGAGTTATGCAAATTCCACTTCATTGGTAAAACTAGTGGATCGCGATCTTACGTAATACATTTTCAGGAAATGTAAAACTAGATGAGGAGATAGTGGTAGACTGACGCCATGTGTAGGTTATTAGCGCTAATAATACGTTTTAGCGACGGCAATTATTAACACAAGTAGTAACAATTACTGCATGACGTGGAGAAAGGTCAGATGGAAAGAGCTCTCGTCGTTGGCCGTTGTTATCGTTAATCGTTACATTCTGCGGTTGTCGTGCACGAATAACCGTCCCGTTATCTGTATTCCAAATAGGGATCTCTGAATGTGTAATTGATGTTTTTAATGCAGCGCATACACATCGGCAGTTTCAGAGGTATATTAATGACTATGTAGCACCAATACGGGCGGTGAAAGAGAGAAAGAGTAAAAGAGTGGGGCACGCCCAGCGGTGTGGGCGGTATAGGCTAGGTGATCAGGTCGGTCGTCCGGGTTACTGACACAGCGAAGTGGCGGCAAACAGAATACGACTATAACCAAGCGGTCCTTTCGTTAGCGCAGTTCTCCTTTAATGTGCGCCATTCGTGTCTGCGTCACCTTAGCCAACGACTCTCTTCTCTGTTCTCTCCTCTGGAACATGGCCAAACACTCCCGGCAAGTATAAATAGATTTAATAAAAAGAAAACTCGATGACAGATTGTACGCAATGTAACACGAACTTCGCTTTTGTGTACTCGAATACGGTTTTCCTTTTTTTTTCTCATCTTTTCCTCCTCCTGCCTATACTCTATATATCTTTCATTTTTATCTTCGAAGCTTTATTTTTCATGGTGCGCTTTTCAATTTATCCTTTTTATTTTCGTTCGCGTTACGTCGTTTCCCGTCCTTGTTTGTCGTGCCGGTATGGGGTTCGATTTCATCACGCAAACATCTGTTTATAGAATAATCCTCCCGATTATATTCCCCTCCTTGGATCCTCTTCGTTCCGGCATAACAGACGATTAGAATGGAATCAGATATTGTCCAGACGACGAACTTTGTTTACAATACATTAACCTAGTTTGTGCGCACTCCGAGTTTGGTGTAATTTAATGAACTGAGTGAGATATGGTTAGCTGTCCGATGCGTGTTGTGTACTGTGTATATTTGCTCTGTTTTTTCCGAAGCGCTTCTCTTTTAGATGGGAGGTATTTTAAGAACTTTAAAAATAAATATGTACGCACGTATAAATAGAATTACATGTATAGGAGATGCACTCTTTTTGAGTGAAGAAAAGAATGACATCTTTGTGTCATTAATACTCTAAACAGGGATGCCACTTCTGATCTATTTATTTTTTCACGTCCTGATTTGGCTATCCTTTGCACCAAAGACGTTTACTTTACCATTAAGAATATTTGAAAGAGATTATGGTAGAACCTATTAAGAATAAACAAAATTATTGCATTAAAAAAGTAATATGCAATCGATAACAAGGCGTAATTGGCTGCCTTTATTTAGGCTCTTTTCTAAATTGACCTTCAGATGCCCTAGAACTGAAATAACTGAATGGTACTGAGACAAATAATGTTTGAGCGATGATAACTCCTTAGTATGAAATTTTGGACATAACTTTAAAGGCAATTCAAGCATCGTCACATCAAGACCTCTTCCAAGATTCCCTGCTCAAATAATCGCTTTTACTATTCTGTGGAATTAGCTACAGTAATGCTCACTTGTGTGTAATTGAGATATACAGTATACTCCGTCTCTAACGTACATTTGCGAGTAGTTTCGGTCAATGCATTACCTTCATCAGGTTTGAAAATTTTGATTTTATATCGCAACACATTGTACAGAAATGTCGTTATTTTCAATGTATTCTGCAAGGTATGATGAAAACCTGTTTGGCAATTTTTAATATTATTTTCCGCAACGTGTGACGGTGGTTCCCCAAGGCCGAGGGGGATTTTCAGTAATCAATCGAGATTTTCTCTCGAGCTAGCGTGACTTAAATAGAAGTTTAGATTTAATGATTTTCTGGGAATGTGTGCATAATATTTTCTGTTTTTCGTTAAAATGGCGGATCGGCGTAGGTCTCTAACTGCGAACAAAAAGATAATTTGGAGCAATCGTGAAAAAATCAAACAAGTGAAAATAAATCACACGGGATTAAAAAAATAAGAAATTCTCTACGTCAAGATGCAGATCAAGCACTTCTTCGATAGTTTGAGTTTCGAAGTTCTCTAAATACTTCAATAAGTGGTCGAGTGTTGAAAGCAAAAGTCGAAGATTTATCTAAGGGTCTCGAGAGTTTTAAAGTTCGTCGTAACATAAACGTCAGGAAAGTTTCTGGCGAAGCAGGAGATGTTTACAAAGTGTGCTGAACTGGCTAAACGGATAAGTGGCCTGGTATTATACGAAATTAGACCTGTGAAAATTATGCTATTTTACAAGATGATTCCAGACGGTACCCTTACATTTAGGGGAGAAAAGTGCGTAGGAGGAGAGCAATCTAAGTTGAGGCATACCGATTGGGTTTGCAAACTTTTTATTATTGGCAAATAGGAACGATCAAGGTGCATGCAAAATGTAAAAAATATGCCTGTTAGTTGAACACACAGCCATGGATAAATTCAGCTATTTTTGAAAATCACTTAAATAAAATATTGCTGCTGGTTGACAATTGTGGGGCTCTAGAATAGGTCTGATCAAATCAATCAGAAATGTCCCTGGTGCAGTGGCTCGAGAAAAACTTTCAGAATCGATCGAGGATAATTTATCAACATTTGAAAAGTATCGCCTTGCATCATTAAAATCGTTGCATATATATAAGAATTATCTCGATTTGAAAATGGCCACCAGACAAATTAAATATGGTCATAAAATGGTTAAATTTAATGCAACAGTTAGATTTTGAGTAGATTTATAGGCACAGCATTTATGTTTTGTGAATATAAAAAATATACAAAAAGTTAAACGAAACGGCAATATTTTTCAGTTATTTATCACTTTAAACGAATCTTGGTTACAAAGAACCATTTTTGTTAGTTGGTTGTAAATTGATTCTACTGTATATCTTATATTACATCTAAATAGTAAGTTGTTGAATTGCCATCTATTACATGCTATTATTTCATTTAATGCTCCCAATAAAAGTTAGAAGTTTTGACAGTTTTGTATCTTTTAGAACTTTTCGAGGAAGCGAGGTAACTTTTCCTCATCTTATAAGAGTATTTCCGCGAAATTTGTTCCAAAGAAAAAGGTTTCGTCTTTAATTTCTCAGCAAACTGTCGATTTTGATAAAAAGTGTACGTAATTTATGTTTTAGTAGCTTGGAACCAAAAGTTAGTCATTTATTTTACGGTAGTAAGCATCTTTAAGGTAATTTCACTCAAGGTTATTTCAAAGCAAAAAATAATCAGCTATCAGGTTTAAAATTTATTTTAAAAGAGATAATTCTTCTTGTAAGCGTCTTTTTCCTTAATAAACGAACATTCATAAAGCCATACATCTCCACTTTTTCCCGGAAAATACTCTTTTTTTTTCTTTTAAAACAATCAAGTTCCTAACATTTTACTTCCTCGTTTATTTACCTCGACCTCGTCGGAAAACTTGGTAAAAACTTTCGCATCGATCCGTATTCCAAAGCGATAGCGAAAAGTTTCGTCGTGATACGACTTTGTAAACTCATAAATTCTCAATAAGGAACTTTCCGCTTCTCCTTCTACTTTTCTACGGCGAGTTTTCTTTATTTTCTTTATTCGGAATCGATGGAAGATTGCATCGCGTACGTAAGAGCCGAAGCGTTTGTATTTTGATAATGTAGCAAATGGGAAATAAGCTCGTTGCACCTCAACATGAATTATTCTAAGAAAGCGTGCTTTAACATGTACCGTTAAAGCGTATATGAGGGATTCTTTAAGTAGAGGAATTAAAGCAGGATACCGTTCGTATTTCTTTGGAGGACGCACAAAGTTTGTTTAAAACGACCGGCTACTGCCATCATACCGAATAGACTATGCAAAAGGGAATTCTTATGAAACTAGGAAGAAAGAGGAGCTCATGCAATATTAATTTCGGATCCGGTGTATTGAAAAAGTTTTCCTCGCTATAAATACTAGCTGCACGAGTCCTCGGAACGAAAAGAAACACATTATTTCACCGACTTCTCTGACAGAATAATTAGTTTGAAAACTTTTCGGCGATTAAAGTCTACTCTAATTTATCGTGTTACTTCTCCTTGAGCAAGCAACAGTACTCAGCGCGTTGGCGCTCCCTTCCAGAGGGATGCTCTAATTGTGAAAACGTAGAGTGCATTCATTCATTATATTCGGCACATTGACAATTCAAAGCGCAATTCACACGCAAATAACAGCTTCTCATGGTGTACTGATGGAAAGAAAGTGAAAGTGAAGAACGCTGTTAATTAAAGGATATTTTTGAATTCGTTCCATTACGCTGAAGACACTCTAATCAGATATGGTAGTAACATCTCGGGACGAGGTATATAGAAGCAATTAGCCGAACATCCCATAGATAGCAGATGCTCTTCGAAATTCGTATGCGGTGTAATGAATATAAATTAATTAATTACGTTTTTAAAAGCTTTTCTACGTTTACAGGATGCGTGATCAAATTCTTAATGTATCCTATTAAACATCCAGTCGCTGCAATTATATCAAATTTAATTGTTTAATAAAGAAACAAGGCAGATTCCAAGAATTTCGAATTATTAAAAATAAAACAAAGCCTTGGGTGATCGCATTTAATCATGGTTTCTGCTCGTGTAAGTATAACAATGTTGTAATTCTTGCTACCAGTTTTTAATTTCCGAAGATGCGGTTAGACGGAGAACTGATATGGATCCGATTCCCAGAAGCTTTTTGTTTATGTCATCTTATGGAATTATTAGAAACATTTTGCCAGCATTACTAAAATTAATGCGAATTTTATTTGGTGAAGATGACAAATATCCGCTTTCTTATTAGATTACCACCAGATCAAGTAATGGTTCTCACTGCTCATGATTCTGAACTATGCCTTTATCATTCACATGTAAATATCTTTTTACGTAAAAGCTAAATATGTTACTTCGAGAAGGCTAGGGTACAAGTACTCAGTAGATTTTGTATAAACTTTTGATTTAAACAAAGTGAAGGTATCCAGCCAAAGAATCTCAATTCTTACATTATATGTGGTGCAGTGTACAAAAGGCATTCTGGAATAAGTCATGTAATAATATGAGGTTCGGTACCACACTCCTGATTGTGGCACAATTAGGCGCTGCGCATTCGAGTGTTACTGTAGGACTTGTTATGATAGGTTTCCAACTATAACAAAAAGAAACTGATAATGACTTATATATCTTGACAGTAATAGTAGTAAATTCGACTGCAGGCAACTGGACTGGAATGTTTGTTTACCGAAAATTTCAGTTATTTAAGAGCTACCATCATCACATAGGCAGAAAATGTAATTACGGCTTTCCGAACAACATAAACATTTTGATGGTCGCCGAACGAACATGGTAGGAGAGGCACGGAGGAAAACAGAGAACAGCGGACCGGTTAGGTAGAATGAACTGACGCGAGCGAGATGATGGGGTTGCTAGGCAACCGCGCTATTGGGTTGGGGCGGCGCCTCCGTCCGTCTGCAGAGTACGCAAGGGTAGGAAAAAGGCGCGTGCGGATGTGTGGGACGCGATGTATGACATTGGCAGTTTCCATGGTGACGCGATCAAAAACACGACGCCGGTTTAGGTGCCCTTTCCCAGCGAGCCTGCATACGTTCCGTGCGCGTGTATCGTACACGCAAGCGAGAACGACCTTATTTGCGTCTTTTGATCTCTCGCATCGGATTCGATTTTTTTCTTCCCTCAAATACTGCTTCTGGCAGCGTTTTCAATACCAATAAGCATCGCCGTTTCGCTTCTCTTGCGCGAAATTTAATGAAATCGTTAAAACTGAAGTAATCTATTGAGAGGAGTCAATGGTACGTGTAACATCCGCACGCGTGCTTAGGCAATTTATGAACTTAAGCATTTATTAAGATATAGGCCTTTTAAATCGATCAAAACATTGGCGATATATTTTTAGAACAAGTGCAGATTTGTTCTTTTCGTTAAGTTTTAAGAAGGCAAACAATGCTCTATCTTTTTAATTCTTATGGGGGAACAGTGACCTTGAAATAACTTTCAGCTACACACACGCAATTATGACATTCGGCAATGTTTTGTTCTTGGCTTTCGTTTAACATATTTGAAAACCATTGACCTTGGTATGATGGTCATTAGCAGTCTAGACTCCCAAAAGATTTTAACGAGTACTACTAGTTAGAGTCCGTTTTATGCAAACTTTATTTCGATGGTTATCAGCGCTTGCTATTGTATTTTTGTTGCATTAAAAAACGTGATAAGATAATATTGTTAGTGTTTGCAAGTATCTTTTGTTTTTGCTAGGCTTTCGAAATGAGATATCTAAATCTTTAACGAAATAATTTAACTCGCAGAATTTGTTAAAGTACACTATTAGAATAAATAAGTAGGCCAAGAATTGCCAAAATCAAACCAACTTATTCCGCACTGCACCAAATTTTTTATAAATATTCGATCTCTCTTACATTGCAGTAGCTCTTTTCTTATGATACTCGTACAGTTCTCTTCTAATTACCAGCGTTCGGAACAACTTCCAAACAAGGAAAAGCACTGACATATCCACGCATCAGTATGTTTCGTCTACGAATATATTCAGCGCTATATCGAGAAGTAAGCTGTTAAAAAAGTTGAGGAAACATTAATCACGGCAGCCAATCAGCTCACCTTTTCAACGTTGCACACGTAACGAGCTCTAGCCTTATTCGATTAATTACATCTTTAATTTGCAGATAACGGTATCGGAGAGAAAGTTATGTTTTTCTTGCCTTCTAGCGTTACGAACCGGATGCCCGATATGCATAACGCATAATACTGAGAAAACCGCAAAGATGAAAGCAATTATGAGCGTTTAAAATGAGCCTACTACGATAAATTAAAACGAGAATACAAAGGAAGTTGTATATCATGTTGATACAAAAGAGTTTTTAATGTTACTATTTTTGGTTTAATTTTATTCTACTTTGTGTTTATTTAAGAAAGCAATTTGTTTATTTTGTTAGCAGGAATAAGGAATAAAAAGGTACTCAATACTTTTTTATTCTGTTTATTTAGTTTGCTTTGGAGATAGTATGATGCTAGACTATCCAATATAACCTCAGAGTTTTAAAAAGGATATCTTATTAACATGAAAATACAGAAAATAAAGCATTGTTAATAATTTAATTACAGCACAATTATTAACGAACTACTACTGATTGCGTCTAATTATTGCAAGAAAGCTTCCTAGACCGATAGAAAATGATATAGGGAAAGCGTTCAAGGATTAACCGCAGTAAACAGTTATTCATTATTAAAGCAGCTGACTTCAAATGAGAACGACTTACGAGGAATAAATATCGACATGAATCGTTAACGAGATAAAACCTCGTTTCAGCCATGTATATTAGATGAACGTAAAGCCTAGCAGATTAATATAATCGTCCGGCGCTGAATATTTCTGGGTTAACAGCTGACTTGGCTTTTACAGGTTATTTATTCTGTAACCGGCGCAGAGATAGATGTTTAAAAATACATGTAAATACCCTCACATAACTCATGCTTCCTTTTTATTAAATAAACATAAAGGTCTACGATAAGGTAATAAAGGTAATCCGGCTTATCTGTTTGTTACTGTTGATTTAGATAATGGGATGGGAGAACGTCGTTTTGAATGGAATGTAGGTCAAAAGTGATTATACCGGCTTATTTTTGTACAGAATTGCACGTATTGTTTTGCATAACTATATTAGAGTCGTTAATTATGCTAACCTGGATGATTAAAACAGCACATTTATATAGGCTTATTTATCTGTTTGCGTTAATATCTTTATTTGACTTTGTTAATCACACCCACCTTTCATATTAATAGGTGCTTTTGATGACATGTGTATGCAGCTAACTGTTTTGCGATTGTTTTATTAAGTGAATTTATTTACTTAGCTTTAAAATTATTTTATAATTAGCCGAGCTGGCTTAGTTCTTACTTTGGATACAACTTGTTTACTAAGCAACGTGCAATACGAACAGTTGTACTCCTCTTGGTTACATTGTAACTATTTATAAATAAGGAAAATTGCCTAACAGTAAATTTCCTTTTCTTTAATAGGTAATATCATCTTAATGACTATATTGCATATGCAGGTTTTCGTATATTTCTGTTAAATTCTTCTATTAAGGTTTTAATGCCTGTCTCTTCTTCCACCTGACAGAATGCTGTTTGCCCTGTCAGGCCCAGGTTGCTTATGTGCTTCTTGAGCATACAGTGTCCTGTTAGCAGGCCCACTATTGTTTTAATAGACTTCCTGTCTCTGCTTAGTGGGCCCGCTGTAAATGTAGGCCTGTGTCCAATCAGAAATTGCTTGGCCTGTCTCCGACCAGGAATGATCTTATAACTAACAAAAGAGCATGTTGCTGTTGTAGTAATCTAGCCATACAGAAACAAAGATAAAGAAGTGTCTTCAGATGGTTCAGAGTAATCACATTCTGTGCGTTTTCTGGACTTAATAGAATGAATACTCGCATAGCCTTAATTAACGCTGCTATACACGTGATAACAACTGCAGAAGTGACATGAATTGAAACAGATTCTACAATTAAATAAGTCACTAATTTAATCTACATTCAAAAACGTTCCAGTATGTAGCATGTCGTTCGCACTTTTCAAAACACCAGACACTATTTTGACCTATTCCAATTAACACTAACATAGTTGAATATACAAGATCTATATTTACACATCCTAATTTTAACTCGCTAAAATATTAGCGAATATGCAGGTTACAACGTACTAACTCTTTATCACAACAAACTTACACGAACAAATAACATTTCCTGCGGGATTTATTTTTAAAATTTCCACAAACACGGCGGTGTTCAAACGAAACTTTTCAAGATTGTTACGGCTGTATCTATTTCTGAACCACGTTTATAAATACGAAAGTGTATGGCTGCATTAATATATGTGCAACTAGACCGACAAGTCAAATGAAACGTGCGTGTTCGCAAAACCATGAAAAAAACCCCAACATGGGCGCCGTGCAGCTGTAAAGGAGGTTAAAATTATATTATTTCTGACGTGTAATTATCGCTTTACTTCAGTTTATATTGAGGACGTAGTAGGAAGTGGTTAGACACAGCAATTAAAGCGTGATGATAGTAAGATTTGACTTGCGTAATTATTCTAAGAAATCGCCTCGAGATTTTGGACTAAAATAGATTAATTCTGATTGGTTTCTAAGAATTCGCCTTTTATTTCCTTTATGACAGCGTCAAATAAAAATAATTTTAGAAATATTAATATGTTAGTCACAAACAGAAATACTCTAGAATATTAAAAAAAAATCAGTTTCCTCATTCAGTAAACATGGAAGAATTCGCTCTTTAGGTATTCAAAGAATTCCAGCAATAAAATACACCCCCTTGATCCTGTTTTTATTAAAAAAATCCTTGGATTCCTCTTCTATTTTTAAATATTTAGTCCCCTTTTTAAGCAAAAAAAAAAAAAAAATACCGGAGCCGAGTGCGTATCTCAGGAAAAAGTTTATTAAGCTTCTAACCGCAACAGGGCCTGACGCCTACGATCATTGATGTTTTTCAACTTCAGTCCACTCGTTACATTTTGAATGTTCACGAGCCAGTTTGCATATTTTATACCTTTGATGTTATATTTATATTTATGGGATATTGTTCAAATATTGTTATTTTGGATGGCGCTTTGGTTGTAGTCTATCATAAACGTTTGGGAATTCTTTCATGTAAATGATATCGTGTTTTTAATTTTATAAACTTTGTGAGGCCTAGCATATTGACAAATACTTGAGGGATTCTTTCCCAATCTTGTCACACCGTTTTTGCAAGCTTATCCAGCGTTATGAGAGGACAAGCACGAGTCGATCAAGTTTGTGGCAAAGATGCTAGATACAATTGCAGTCTGGAGAATTAGGCGGCCATATCATTCTTAGAAATATCATTAGTAACGACGACGTTGTTCACAATACGGATATGAAGCTTGCTATTGACCATGTATAAATGCGTCTTTGGCCATCACAATACTGAACTTGTAAAATAAAAAACAAAAAAACAATTTGGGCTTCTTACTAGATGATTAACAATTTTTTTTCATGGACTACATCCATGGCAGCGGCTCAATAAAATCTAGTCAGAACAAACATATTCTATTTTTTAATAGCATGATAAGCAGCCTGCAAGCATAAGCTAAATAACAAACACGAAGCCATGTAATGAAAGTTTTGTCATACTTAATAACAGCGTTTGTTCTCGTTTCTTTTTATAGCAATCAAGTAGGTGCCGGTTTTCAACACGTCCGCCTCGGTAAATAGCGAATACGATGACTAACCTATATTATTTAACGACACGCTATAAGAAAATTTATTTATAATTAGTGAAAAGAACAATAACGGTAAAAGTAATAAAAATAACAATAAGCAATTACGTACGATGGATGTATGTAGGAACAATGTTTTCACGGTTATTGTATTGTTTCATGTATGTATGTAATTGGCGTGAGAATGCTGTAATGTAATCTATTCTTTTTCCAACGTAGAGGTCATGCGAAGGTGAAAAGTATCGGCATTCCCGGAACGATTGTCGTTCTATTAATCGGACAGATAATTATTCCGTAACGTAGCGGAGGGGTATGCAAATGACTTTCGTGTAAAACGGAAAGAAAAAAAAAACAAATTAAGAGAACGAAAACATCTCGAAAGGTATACGATTACGTAAGGTGACATTATAACGTATGCATCATGTAGGTGAGTGTGAAGAGTATGCGAAATTTCACCTGTCCGATCGTGTGTTCTCTCTGTTCGTACCATCAGGTCGGCATTCCATCGTCGCCACATGTTGCCCCTATGCTTTTTCTCTCTCGCTCGCTCTGCCTGCTTGTCTTCGGTAAAACCAAACCGGATCAGACATCACCTGCCGCCCCACAAGCTGCATGACCTTTTGCGTACTTTAAATGCTTTCTAGGCAGGCGACAGCTGCTTCCGTGCACCCTCGACATTAAAATTGCTTACCAGATGTGTAACGCTTTCAAAACGACCCCTGCTTTATGCATGACAATTGTCTGGTCCACCTTGTATTCTGAGTTCTACGAAACTCGACTCGGCATGCCATGATTATGTGAACGAACGTAGACTACTGCATCAACTTCGTCTTTTACGACTATTACTCATCATAAGTAATCTTCTTCATCTTTCTTATACTTCTTTCCTCTGGAGAATTAAGTTTTTCATGTAAAAATAGCGTCCGTGTAACAAAAGGGTAATAGCAAACTTTGAAAGGACTTGGAACGGTTTCCTTTGTTTTTGTTTTTCTGTGCAACAAATTGCTATCTAGTCATTAGCGAACGAGAAAGCAACCAATGCATGGAAGATACATTTATTTGCATATTAAATTAATTCCTCAGAAACACTAAATCAGCATTTGGCAACCTTTTTGAATGCCAGTCCTGGATCTGTTTTTCTGCTAAATTTTGTTCTGCCAATTTCTTCAAAATTTTCCTTTCCCATGTCCAGTCTCTGTTTTATTTTGTTTGTCATTACCCATGTTTCGCAGGAATAAGAGAGGGTTGGTTTCAATGCTGGTTTATACATTCTTATTCTTACTTGCCGCGATACTTCCTTGTTGTTTAGTACTTCTAGCGCAGAACCTCTCGGTTTAGTAAAATTCTAATTGGTTAATGATCACTGTAACCGCCTACCGCAATGCATAGATGTGAGAGGTGTATTCCGTAACCTGACGGATTGGCCAATTGCATATGTCCAACGTGAACCTTTCAAGCTCTTAATTCGGTAGAAGTGAGCGTGTTTCTACTCCTCAATTAAAAATCTAATTTTCTTAAGAAAAAGCGATACCAATCAAAAAAAAGATATTCATTAAATAACGCATTGGATGTCCTTTAAGAGGCAACTTCTTATGGGAGATAGAATTCCCACATCTGTTTAACCTATGAATAGCATTAGATCATCTCGAGATTTCCTACAAATAACACGTCACTAATACGATTCTGCTTAGTCTTTGGGAGTGTTCCTGTTTTTATGAATGTACTTCAGACATGAGAGCCGTGCCAAATGGTTCATAAATATGAGATTAGATGCTAATAGATTCCGGGAAAACATAAATATTAATGAGAATGCTGCAAAGTGCGTTTCTACTGCATTCAAACAGTCCAATTAAACTACGTTTTGTGT
Source organism: Oryctes borbonicus (assembly GCA_902654985.2). Lineage (NCBI taxonomy): Eukaryota > Metazoa > Arthropoda > Insecta > Coleoptera > Scarabaeidae > Oryctes > Oryctes borbonicus. The sequence goes on along the minus strand of LR736868.1, from coordinate 8,836,749 downwards.
ATTCTTTAAATGGCAAGTCGAAGGAATGGCAAAAAATATTAAATGTACTAACGAGTACGTCGTTGCAGATATTGCAACAGTGTACTTTATATACTCGAACAATTAGATAGCGGACAAATTGTAATTTCTAACGGAAAAAAAAGGCATTACACGCAGAAGTTAGAAAGTTTTCACGTTTGCTTTTGTTAAAACCCGGTGACTTCTAATATCCGAATCGTAATCTTCTTTTATGGTAAACGTGTTTAGCAATTAAAGGCGAATAGAAAGGTAACCGTGACGAATTTATCATTTCATAGTCGGCGATTATCTGGGACGGCTTTATTTTTCACAGTTCACTCGGCAAGACCGGCTAAAGTAATTGGGTATCTTACGTAATGTAATGATAATGATAGTATAGAGCCAGAGCAGCTAGTTTTATTTCTTATTATTTCAATGTTAGGATCTAACAGTCTACAATCAAATAAATACATTTTTTGATAATTTACCGAGTTTATGGTTTGATATAATTTGTTGTCTTAGATCTTCTCCAAATCAATTGATAACATCTAATTGCCATTAATCAAAAGATTTCTACCATAATCGACCTCCATTACACTGCAAAAGTACTCAAGCATTACATAAAAATATGTAATAATTAGATGCGGTTTATCCAAACGAGATTCTAATAAATATTTCTGCTATGTAATTGTTAATTTTTCTATTTTTGCTTGAGGTTAGATACGAGGCAAGAGCGTCTTTTTTTCCATATGTACTTCAACATAAAATAATCATGTTTGGCAAAAACACCTCTTCTGGAAATTATCTTTCATGGTTGTGTTGTGAGTCATTTGGTTTAGTTAGAACAGAAACGGTGATAATGTAACGATTTGCTAACCGCAAAATATCTTGCGACCACGTTTAAATCTTGTTTTGATTACCGTGAATTAATAAAATCATTATGGCAGTCTCTTTTTGTGCAAAATCAAGGTTGTGAATTTATCTAATAGGGTACACAGCAGTATTCTTTGAAGTTTTTTTTAACGCAATTGTATTAATAGCGAAAATACTTTGAAAATTTATTAAAACTTTTAATGACCAACAAAACCCGTGACGTCAGAATATTTATTTATACATTTCTGACTGGAAATATTCTTGCGAAAACGACGTGACAGAAAAAAATCTTCATCTGGGAAAAAATAAAAAAGAAAGAAAAATTATGGTAACGCTTATAGAGCGTGATTTCCTTTGTTTTTCTGTCGTAATTAAATTTTTGAAAAATGTCAACCTTGATAATGACTCGAACCTAACATAGAACACCCCCGTTATGGGAATAGGCGTGCTAATCGTTACACTACAGGGTGCACAAGGTTCGAGTCTTTACTGAGGTTGACATTTTTTAAAAATTTAAGTACGTCGGAAAATCCAAGGAAATCACGGATTTTCCCATTTCACATAACAAGAGGGTGATAATTTTTACAATTTGTTCTCTTATTTCGATTACGACGTTCCAGACATATTGGGCACTTTTTAATGTATTCATTCTTTCTCAAATTTTTATAAAGAATACTCGCGACCTTCAAATGACCTTGTCTCTTAAATATTTTTGGAAGAAATTTCTAGCATGTCAGTTGGTTACAATGTTTCCTTTAAATTAATTTTTTTGGCATTATCTTGACATATGTAAAGTTGATTGCATTATAATAAATTATATTAGATGTAAAACAATGGCTGTTTTAGGTCGACCTTGCGCCATAAATTATATAAGTAGGTATTTAGACATACTACAATATTAAATATGACGTGGAAAGTAAGAAAAAAACTTGGAAATTTACAATGTGTTACGATGTAATACATAACGCAGCCACTAATCGTTACTTGGTAAAAGCCATAAACGTTCAAAATTATTTTATTTCAAACGATTTTAAAATGGATAATGTAGTAATCTTGATGTGTGTGATCACAATCAGCACCTACTATCTAAAACACTCATATGACACATGTAAATATTGTTTGTGTGATTTTCAATTTGAGTAAAGTGGAAAGTTCAGGTAGAGATACTAATAAACACTAAATATAATCACTCGCTATGCCAATTGGTAAAATACACCGTGTAACAGTCGTTCAATGAATAAACGTGTTAAAGCAAAAATATTACAAATCTTTTTTTTTGTATTTGTGAATTATTTATGCAAGAACTATGCCGCGAAGAGCTTTGCATTTCTGCTATTCTTGAATTGGGGTCATTAATCAGGCAGTATGCATTACCTGGCGAGCCAATTAATATTCAATTGTTACTGGATAACTTATTAGATTAATACTCCTTAATTGTGGTGGATTACGTAAGAGTTTCTTTTGCCTTGTAATACTTTCTATATGCATGCATATACGTACACACAAGCAGGCGTTGAATAATTCAAGTTTTGCCGATAGCAGTATGTCCTTGTTTTCAATTGGAATTTATTACTGCTGGTTCGGTTAAAAGTTATCTGTTTCATTATTCGCGATAAACTGCACAATTCGCTGCGCAATCAATTTACGTTAACAACAAATTTGTTCGATATACACGTAGCTATACCGTATATATATATATCCTAAACTTTTCTCTGTTGATCGCAATGACCTCAACAACCCGAGGAAACTTTCCTTTCAGTTGTAATGGATGTATTATGTTTGGGTCTCCGCAGACGTTCTATTTTATAGTGCTCTCGAAGAAATAAGGGAAAAATAACAACAGCCTCCTACCTGCTGCGTGGATAAAACGAGATGACGGTGTTTCGGAAACTTCTACCTGCCCGATGAGGAATGTTACCTTATAAACAGCTGGTGGAATTATTTTTAGGACACGCTGCACTGCGTGGATAGATGAAATATAAAGGTCGATGATTTTGTAACAAATTTAATTCAATAATAGGATGGATGGGATTCTTGCGTGGGCGTTGCTGTAAGGACAAACTGGAATGTTTTCAAACAAAGAAGAATAAATCGCGTTATATAATGGTATTAATTTAAATCGTATAGGTTTCGCATGGTTACCATTTACGACCGGGTTAATAGACAAATATCTACAAAACGGTTGAGTGTAAGCTTTCACGACCGTAATCCATAGTAGAAATGTCTTTCGGGTGATGTCGCGTAGTTAATATTTTACTTGACGTTTTGCTGACTTTAGAAAAAAAAATCTTTAGAAATCTTCTGAAGAAGCTGACAGGATAGTCAGCAAAACGTCAAGTAAAATATTAACTACGCGACATCACCCGAAAGACATTTCTACTATCTATAAAACGGGTCTTAATCATCTATTTTACAAATCACATTTTATCATAGAAGGAAAACACCAAATTAATAATACTTTTCCTGTGTAATTGTCCTCTACATCACATTCTTTCAATCTACCACTAAAAATATTAATGATCCTAAATATATGCGACTAACAAAAGGAAAAATTGCGTATTTAAATAGTACACTATTCATGACTCACTTAATAATAGTAGACGCAATAGTGCACAAAAGGACAAAGTTTGAGAGCTAAAATTGGGGCAAATTAGTATTTCAACGATATGACAATAGGTCGGCGGCCGCTACTGCACCGTTTCAGATTATATTGGAGCGGTGCCAAAATTGCGGTTCAACAAGTTAAATGAAACGAGTCTGCCTAAAATACTTCGACCGTGATTAATGTTAATCAGCTTAAACTCCGTTAGGCCCGTGTGTCATCGACGTGAACAGGGAAAAAGTAGAAAAAGAAAGGAAGTACCGTAAGTTCTCTGACATGGGATGCATCGAAATCTGCATATGTATATATAAGGTTCTTCATTGGAACTTGTTCGTTGAAGGCTCTTTGAAAATTTATGCAATTACGTTTGATAAATGTTAACGTTGCTGTACTCCAACTATCAGAGTTATATAAAGAAATACTAGATTTTTTTGAGAGAGAAAGATATGACAATTTAGTTGCGCTTAGATCAAATTATAAATTTGGGTGACAAATTTTGTTTCAACTAACCATCTAAATTTGAACTTCTGGTAAAAGATACTTTAATCATGATTTCCTCACTCACTAGTTTATTTTACACAGATTTCAGATGCTTTAACATAGTCTAGAAGGTGGCTATTATCTGGATCCTCGATTAAAAAAATGTATTTGTTGATTTGGCTTTTTAATCAAAGTTTGAATGTCTCTAGAAGAAAAAGTTGATTGGGTTATGTCCGAGGCTGCAAGTCATCTAATGATCTAGTGCTTCAGGGAACGTGTGGTTTAAATAATCAGGAACTTGTTTACCAAAGTTAAATGGGGCACCGACGGTTCTGATACCATTAAAAGATTTTCCGAAATAGTTTATGCAATTATTGACCATAATTTTAATGTTGACAGAATTGACTAATACCCACAAAACTCTTAATGAAATCATCAAGTTAACACGGAAAACCTTAAAAAAAGTTACGTAAGAAACACCGTGTGTGTGTATATATATATATCATCTTAAATTCATCGTTTATACACATCAAAATGATTTTCTGCCAGGCGTTTCGACGTAACCCAGTTATTTCGAAACGACAGCTGTTCTGCACACATCGATAGCCGACATCAGGTTTATTTATTTTTAGGGGGAAATATGTACGACACAGAGCAGCGGATAGTTTCGTTCGGGTTGATAGTTGTTTTTATCGAAATCCGTCGACTTCCTATTCACGTATCCCACATACACACCGCTTCCTTTCGAATTCTACGATCTACGCGTACAGACGCGCATCCGCTCTTAAAGGAGTACACGGCGGCGTACATAATATAAACAATCTCACGATAAGATGGCGGTGACGAGATTTTTTTTCACGAACTTTATCGGTATTTTATCATTGACGCGCGAAATCATTGCCTGAGAATGTGGTTTATTATATGCGTAATTTTTCTTTGCATAAGTATTAGATTTCGGAATCATTGTTGTGTTATTTTTGATAAAAAACGCAACAAAAAAGCAAAATGTTTTAAATTAAAGTAAGTCCAAACATACTTTCCAGATTAAATATTTTCACCACGTTGCGTTGCGAGATTCACATTCTTGATTTAAATATTCAAAGATTAAATTAGAAAATTCTTTCTATTTTTGTATTCTTAGAAAACAGAGGATGTCTAAGGAAGGTAAACAGAATAGCCACGGTTCTTTTTAATTGGAACACATATTTCTAACAAGATGTCCCATGTAGGTTACCTAAATTTCTTCTAAAACGTGTAATTACATTTACTATGGAAAAAAATAAAAATTCCTGGAGATATTCTTCCATTGTGGTATTATCGTTTGGTATAAATACACTCATAACAGAAAAAAAAAAAATCGAAACATTAAAGGAATGTTGTGTTGGCTGGAGAGTATCTGTCAGATGTATTTATGTTGTTGGTGTGTTGCGACCCACACGTTGCATACAAGGGCATACGAGAGAACGGACTCCTCAAGCACAGCGTGTGGGTTGCACAGACCTGGCGAGTTGCCAGGATGCTCTCTCTCGGGTCGCTCGCCGGATTAGGGTTATGCTATAAACTTTCCGACTACTGTTTATGTTATTTTATGTGCGTCGTGCACATGAATCTCCGGGAATTTATTTCTTTTTCGTTGTTTTTCTTCGAAATTTTTTTTTTCGTCGTGTTTGTTATAAATCGAGTTAACTTTTTCGCTCGCTAGTGGTGTACAACTTCCGAGAATCCAGTTGTGTATCGCTTTTCAGCACGTATTTAAAGAGAACGGTTATGAGATACGAAATCGAAAATCTTTTTTTTGTCGTGGAAGTTTATTTTTGGACTTCCTGACGTTATAAAAAAGAAATTAGCGAAGTCATTTAGGAAGTTCCATACAAACGAAGTCATTAACCCGTACGCGGTGTAGTCGTATACTTCAAACACAACCGGTACAATCAGGCCCATCAAAGCTCGTGGAATAAATTACTTAAAAGTTAATTTCTCTTTTACGAAGTATTTACGGCAATTAAAGAAATATAAAATCTAATTTTGTAACTTAATTACTATTGCATTTTCATGTAAAATTAAAATTAACTTTTGCATTCGAGCATTAGAAGGATAAAGCTAATGAAGACTTTTTTGTTCCGTTTTTATTGAATATGATAGGAAAGGATACGAAAGGAAATCAAAGGAACAAGATACTGATTTTGGTTTGTCCAAAGATATTAATTTTTTATATCTGAAAATTACTTTATTTTATATGAAATAATTTTATAGCCACCCCACAGAATCAGAAATCAGCATAGCCTCAGGTCTTCACTTTTTGGGGGCCAGCTTATGGGAGCTCCTCGTCTATTGAAAATTGTTCAGCAAGTCACCACCAAGGTGTTACTTGTAGGTTTAAAAATCGGAATACTTTTCATAATTTAAAATTTGTGGATCATTATCCGAGCTGCACCTTAAGGATTGGCACAGGTTTAGGCTGTTCTGTTTTTTGATCTGGATGTCAGAGTTACAGCATTGTCAATTCGACTATCAGTGAATAAGTAGTCGCAGAATAGCTCTACTAAATTTATCAAAATCTCCTTTAATTAAATATTTGGCCCGATCTCGTAAAATACTAAAGCTTAACTAACCCATCTTGGAATAAATCCCTTGATTGTTTACTTCAAGTTAATCACTACCACATAAGCTACTTTTATGGCTTCCTTTTCTAGAAATTCGATAAAAAACAAAGCGATGTTTATTATTATCAAGAAAAAGGCATTTACTATCAACCTTAGAGTATTCAGTTCTATTAAAACTAAGAACTAATTGAGTCACCACCTCGGCGTTAAAATATTTGAATTACATTGTCGCATAATGTTGTAAATTCTATCGTTATCAAGCGACAAATTTGCATATGCAGAGGTATACAAACATGCATGTTATTAATTACGTCATGTACTCTATTTGGACACGTTTATTAGCTTGCCTTAAAAGGTGTTCAGTCATCATAAGTGAAAGATAAAAGCAACTCGTGTGTCATAAAATATGAACATCGGTGTCATGAGTAGAGCAATAAATAATATTTTATGTGATATTAGTCGAGAAAATGGAATCTAGTTTCATTTATAAGCGACGAAAAAGTGCGTTGCGGCTTGTAACAGTGACCTTCGGTTGCGAGGACAAAAATTGATGGAACCTTTCTGAAACTAAGCTGAGTGTACGGAAGTACTCGAATTTAACATGTCCAAATGTATTTGGCGTGACAAAATTTTCCATTTACTTATCTTACAAGGACTACAAATGAAATACCTCAACTGATTGAGTATCTACGAATCAATTTCAGATTAATAGCTTCTTAACAACGATTTGGGTATCAGCCATGTGATCTTACATAAGCAACTTAAAGATAATACATATTATAATTATATTATCAACAATTTACGCAAAATGATTAGAAACAATACTCCATATACCTAATACCGCCATATACATCCTATAATTAAAAGAACTATAACGTCAATGTTATTTTAAGAACAATAATCTGAAAACATTTACACTTATAAATTAATTATGCATTCAACCTTCCAACGTATTGTAGTTGGACGCGTTAGCGTAGCTTTCCTTTTTTTTCCGAGATAAAATGGCGAGAATACGATGTTTGCGCAATTTACGATAACCTAGTTGGCGGCGTGTATTGTGTTTCAAGAGTATAATTATGATCGGTTTAATTTGATTGTTTGCATAGAGTAAGATTTCGAAGAATTTTCTTGTAATTTGAATCGACAAATAAACTGGATAATCCCGCCAATTAAAATTCCTATTATTGTTTATGAATTCGCGCTGAATAGTAAATAGCAACGAAGTTAACGCGTACATTAGAATGTATTAAATTGGTGACATTCCATACGTTTAATGCTATCCTCGGCACAATTGAAAGTGTATTAAAAAGCGATTGTTTAAATATATGATTGAAAATAACGTGCTTTCTCCAGCGTTGATCAGCTTCCAAGGCTGTGGTGGATTACGATATTTTACCATGATATGGTGTTAGGCGAGTAACAATTGATGTTTTCAAGTCATATCTGGGGGCCGTGAAAGCATTATACGGAGGTGAAGGGGTGTTCATGGCGAAGGTTTTGTAATGTGCCTTATCGTTGTTACCGCAGAGCCCTCGTATTGGGGTTCTTATTGTTTATCATTTTTATTAACGATCTATCACACGACATTATACGCCGATGATACATAGGTGGTTGTGACAGCCAATGATAGACACGAATTTCTTGTGAATTGTGGGAAAACTAATATAATATTTTTAATGCAGATTAAGCCCCACCGCATATCATCGTAATTTTTTAAAATTAGTTCCACTTTGAACACGATCGTAATTTGGCGATAATTAATTTCATGGCTATTTCCGTAGCATGCAGTTAACGATACCCAGACTACAATATCACTCGCATCAGATAACTTGGTAACAGTGCATTAACAGAGATAACATCTACAATGAGATTTTGTTTATTGTTAGGAAAAATTATAAGCACCCATGTTATCTTGGGATTTTTTTCGATTAATACGTAGATAGATTGGCAATCGAGATTATTCGGAATATTTTTAGAACTTCGTCAATTATTAGATGGTAATAATTTAATTACCTTTTAAATGTAGCAGTTTTATTTGGTATTGTAAATCTAAAAGAAACCGTACAATTAATAAATATTGGAATGTTGTAATTATACTGAGATATCTGAGAATAAAATGATTTTCTTCCCATGACTGTATTTGCAAATGGTGTAATCTCCTATCTAAATACTCTTCGTTTTAAACGGAACAATTAATTTAGTCTTGCCGCTTGACGCGGTGTCGATATGGTTCATTTCACGTGAGAAAGTCTTCGACTCCAATGGTAACGTCATAATTCCATAAAATGGATAAGAACGAGAAGAACATTTCCACGAACTCTATGCTACCAATGAAAAATTGTGAATTCCCATGAAGTACTAGAGGTTATCGAGTGCGAAGCGAATGCAATAAACATAGAGTTGAGTCTTTGAAACTTGGATATTGGAAGTAGTTGAGAACGTTAGTGCAAATTTATAATTTTCAATATATCTTCGGGAAGACTTCGTAATTTTTCAAAAGTCTTTACAAATCACTAAATTAGGTCTCTATTTATTTTGATTACTTCAAAAGTTAAATAATTTCAGAAAGTAAAATCTAGGACAACAATTTCTGTAAAACAACCACTAGATTCCACGTTAATTATTTAAATGTCGTTTACGTAAGGGAAATTGAAGACAACACTATTTGAAATAGCTACACCTGATAGAATCAGAATTCGTTAGCGGCAGCAAAACCGTACAAACAGAAATCCCAAGCGAGGGTTTTAATTTGTAGTTCGAAAGTTATTATAGAGAGGAAGCGGATGGATGAAAGTTCGTGCTGGCGGATTCCTGCCGGTCGCTCTAATGGTGTTTACCCGGCAAGTAGAATATTCTATGTTTGTTGAAAGGAACGGTTCAGTTTACGAGTCAGACGCTCATAAAACGTGGCGCGGAGGGTTTACATGTGGGTAGTTAGATAGTGTGCGATTCGAATCCAATATAATCTGGCGTGTTATTTATTGAACGGGTCGTCGTATGGACGTCTGTCGCGTCTATTGGACAGAATTTATGGTGCTATCGACCATTACGCAACAAAGAGGTCCCGCGTCGAGCATACTAAACAGGAGAATACAGTAGCCTTGTAAACGGGCAAATTTCAATTTCAAATCAGTGCCATTGGTACAAAACGATATCGGCGTACAAATACCGCGCGCTGATCAATTGCAAATTGCTAAAACGCTCTGACAGCTTTATGAAGTTCCATTCCTGTTAGGAGAATCAAAAGCTTAAACGAGCTTTCTCTTTCATGTTAATGCCATGGTTTTTCCACTATTCATTTTGGAACTTTAATGGTTTCCACCCACCTAAAGTTACCCAGATCGATTTTAAAGTTATAACAACCGAAAATAACACGCCCAGATTTTCAATACGCCGTTGCATATGTGCATTTATTTTTTACAACTTACCAACCCTCAAGAAGAAGAAACCAGAAATGGTCTTACCTGTAACAAAATAAAATACGTTATAAATTAACAAATATCTAGCGTTCATATTGCTTGAATGTTAAAAACCTTCCCGTTGTTGCTTTTATGTTAGGTGAACAAATAGGTTTTCATATAAAGATATGCATCAGCTTGACTAGTTCAAGACGTGGGTGCGCTTATTCATAGAAATACCGCGTGAAAGGTGAGCTGTTTGGTTTTTAACTACCCACAATTGTTGCTGATTCATATATGTAAATCGCCATTACAAACTGGTAACCTAGAATTTATAATGAACATTCTTTAATACATAGAAATGCCAAATTAGTATCAATTTAGTTTCTTAGCCAATATATTACTAAATGTAACCAGTTTAATGATTCAGTTGTCTATCACATTGAATATCAGAGATAGAATTATCCAAAATAGGAAAAGAAAACTTATTCAAAAATAAATTTCTGGCAAAGTAGACAAAACAGAGCAGAAACAAATGAGGGAGAGATAAATAAAACAAAAAAGAATTAATGATAATGATATCGAAGCAGAAATCATCAGATATTATTTTATTGTTTTATTTTATTTATATTTTATACGAGTAGAACCAAAAAGCTAGCTTAGTTATAAAATTAAGAATACAGATGTACGATTATACAAAAACATATAGGTAACAAATGAGCAGAGCCAACGGTAAAAGCGTTGCAAATTTATTGAAATTCGTCAAATGAGCTAGGGGCAATTAGTGTTTTAAACATTCCCAACCTACAATGAAATATATTAAGACAATTGCAAATACTAAGTTGCTAGTTGTAAATGCTCATGAATCTGCTAATGGTGGGAGAGTTTCGAAAAGGATTGGTGTAAACTAATGATAGGGAATAAGCCATCCTTACGAATATGATGGGAAGGGTAAGAGAAGCAATCGCAGAAATGAGGCTCGATGAGTCAATGCTGTTGCCGAGCAACTTATCCGCTTAGTCAAAGGGAACACACCAAAATATACACACAAAGTGAAATAACTATCAATAGATTAGCCTAGTTTCAAATCTGATAAGCTTTCGGTGAACGAACTCTAACCTATTAATATAGACGACATGTTTAGTGCACCATATAACAGAAGCTATGTTCAACATTTTTTTTCTTGTCTTTGAATTTAGTCTTTAAACAATTTTTAACATCGGCTTAGAGGTCTCGGAAAGTGACTAGACTAATGAAGTGACGGAAAAAAAAAAATTAATAGTTTTCCAGCAATAGATCGCTTGAAAAAGTCGACGAAACGTACGTAGTATATTAAACGAATTATTTTCTTTGCCCAAGACCTCTAAAATTAATAGATTGCGAAGTAATTAGTACAGAGGAGGACGTAATAAACTGAGAGAAAAGTGCGATGACTAAGTGGCTGAAGAAAGAAATAAAGTTTCCCTGGATTATCAAATGAAAAGTGAAAACAAACAACAGCCAACTAGGAAGGGACGCACGAAAAAGATATAGAGATATGAAATAGAGAGTTGATCAATACCAGAAGAATAGCTCATAGGTTACACTGTTTTTTAAATAGAAATGTTAATAGTGTTCAGCATTCCAGTATCCAAAACAATGAAAATTATTTTAAGCGAGCTCTCGGGTTTTACGTCGCTATATTGTAAGTCCAAAAATGGCCTAAACGTTCCAATTTAGAAGAGTTTCGAAGCAACAATCAGTAAAGAAATAAAACAAAAAGATAAATAAGGATTTCGAACAAAAGCTACAACGCAGTTGAAAAAATTAAAAGCAAACAAAAAAAACATGAAAGCTGTGCAAATTTCGGGTCAAATTCAAGGTTTGTTGGATAACGTATATTAACCTTAATACCCTATTTTCTAGTTCAGAAAAAAAAACATTGGTATATTGCGACAGATGTAAAAACATTAAACAAAGCTTGCTTATAAAGATAAATATTAGCAGATGAATCAACACATCCATCCACATATATTCGATTCTATTTTTAGATAAACATAACAAACACGGACTACATAATTTTACGATAAGCATCCTATATGGGAGAAAAAAATGTTATCGGTATACACGCGAGGGACCTTTATCGCCATCATTAATACGCAAATGCATGTGACATTTTTCTTTATTGGTGCAAAACCAGTTCGGGCCGCGTGATCGCCGAGCGAAACGTCGGGCGGTTTTATTTTTACAGTGATTTGCAGGTAAATTGCCGAGGCGTATGACTTACAGGTTACACAAAAGACAAATAAACAAGACGAACTAATATAATAGCGAAGTCACGTAGATATTTATTGTGAAATTACGTGTGAGAGAAACTTGTCGATCCCCTTATCAGTCAATGTACCACTTTGATAAAATACAATTTCCCATTATCTGACATTCAATAAATTTTCAGAATTTCCTATAGATATGCAAAGCAATCAAAGGCTTTGGACTAATTGCTAATCGCTTGCTTTTTTCGTAAGTATAGATAGCGTAATTTTAGCGCAATAGATCTCACAGATTATAAACAATGTTGCAAGTCATATCCATGCGTGTCAAAAATATTAATAGTAGCACATATATATTTTTTATTTGACGAAATAAGTAATAACATATCTTATAAGTGAAAATAACAAGCCAATTAATATTACAAGCAACCTTGGTTCTTAATATAAAAATGCTGTGTAAGATATAACACTTGAGATTTCGAATCCAGCTAATAAGTAATGTATACAACATACAAGCATGTATAAAGTAACTTGAGCTAACAAGATTAAAACTTGCTCAACCATGAACGGCGTATTTATTCTAAAATTATTGGCTTAATCATAATGTGACAGACACCAATAAGGAAACTAAGTTTGTAATTTACTCAAATACGCAAAAATGTGAGAAATGTTATTAATGTCGTGAAATATTGCGTAGGATGTATCGTATAATACCTTGAACTTGCAGGATTACCACCATTATTATGGTTATTATTATTATTAATGTGAGAATTTAATTATTAATATTCATATCTAAGTAGTTAAAAATTGATTTAGTCGCCACGTTTCTAACAGAGAAATTAATATAGTAGGAACATAGCGGACAGTATCACCTATTACGTGATGTACACTGTTGTTGATTGAGATTTAGCCAAGTAATAAAAGGTTAAAAACATAATAGGCAACTAATACCAAAAAATAAATTTATTGCTGTAAAGGATAGCATTACCATTCATTATTAAAGAAATTCTTAACAAACGCTTTCCTGCTTTGAGCTTGAAATAAGTATTGATTCATCGGTCCATCGGTTCTGTCGGCCAGTTCCGATGTTCTCGTGCCCATTGCAGCCTTTTAAATTGTTACCCCGGCGTAGAGCAATGATGTATGAGCTGCCACGCCACCGTATAAATTTCCTTCCGGTAGTAAAAAGTAATATATGAGGATGGGCGATTTTAATATGGATGCTCCTGAGAGAAGTATTGAAAATATAGTTAAAACAAAAAGAACATGTTTTCGATTGAAAATGTTGTTCTTGCGAACAAGTATGGTCATTGTTCTTATATTCGTTTAAATAACCTTGGGTTACTAGGTATAAACGTTTTTATTTCCACGTTATTTGCATTTCGACATAACACGTACATAAATACCAAGTTCTCATACTGCATTTATTCGACCATAATTTATTTCGAAAATTGCTATAGCGTAAGATACAAAAAATTTATCACAAATTAGTTTTATTGCAGCTATTAAGCGGTTACCTGAAAACATACACTATAAAATATCCCAGCAACTGTATTATTAATGACAATGTGTGTTGGACTAACCTTGAAACCATTCCATTGATGTAGACGTAGAATATAAATTAAATTAGTAAACTATTAGAAACGTTGTTCAAGATGGCAGGGCGTATTTATAGGATTTGGCACAAGTTGTACGGCAATAATTCACAATCGCGGTATTTAGAAGGAAATACGGGAACGAGAATTTAATCCTGCGAAAAATTTCAATCTAAAAGGTTAGATAATCTTTAGTGGCTTTTTTGTTAGCTGTGATATTCAAACCGTTATTTCTTTTGGTTTTGTGGGACATTAAATGTATAATGCACATATTTCAGAACCACAAAAATAGCTCATATCAAAGTAAAGTAATGTTTAATTCATTTCGTTTGATTGAATATTCAAATCAACCGAGACAAAAATTCCTACTGCAGATATGCGTATACAGCATTATATTAATATTAGCAACCACAAAAACCTCATTAATTTTATTAAATACGTCAGTCGGCTGTGATATAGATAGGTTTTTGCTTGATTTATTATCAAAATGTTCGATATATCAATGAAATTTAGGAATAGCAAAAATTACATTAGGGCATCCATTTTCTCGACATGTTTAGCGATAAAATTAATTAAACGATATTAATCACTGCTTGATTTACGCTGTTTTTTTTTTTTGTAATAATCTTTAATCGAAAATCGCCGAGCTTATGGTTCGTATTTTCAGATTAAAAATATACGATATTTTCGTTACTGAATAAGTAACTGATTAAATATCCAATGATTGAGTTTTCTGAAGGAAAAGTTCTTTGTAAAAAAATACGTATTTACTGCTTTATTTTGCGAAAAATATACATATACATAAAAAAGTTATTATGGAAGACCTGATGACGATTTCGGCTGAAATATCATTGAATAGCCCTTCAGTATGTAAATGTTTCCTTCTAGATTTCCTGGCAGAAGACTCTCAGATGTGTCGTATGTTTATCGAACCAACTTTGCCTTAAGATGGCCCCAAGGGCTGATGTGGAGATGTACTATACGAGTACTTATACAACCTTTTTTTTACCCAGATAGTAATAAGAGTTATTTCCCAAAAGGTGTGCAAATTTTGGTTCAAAATATCAGAGCTTTTGTTTCAAAGGAAGAGTTTTATGGTCTAAGCTTCCTGCATGTGATATATGCATGAAACAGCTCATAACTTTTTAATAACGCTTTCAAACTTACATCTTCACATGACATTTTCTTTGTTTGCTTGACTCACTCAATTTTATGAAACGCGTTTATCGGACAGCTCGTATATTTTACATAATCATCTAAATAGGCTATCAAAAGAAGAGTTGACGACTTCGTAACACGCTGACGTCACTGCTCCCACGTTCTTTTGTCAACTTGCGTAGAGAACGACGTTAACCCCTCCGCACCCCGTCTATCCGGCGTTCTTTTGATAACCGCGCGCCGCGTGAATGCTAAAACTTCGACGACATTGTCAAGGCCTGCCAGCGCGACAAGTAATAAGACGAGACGATAAAATTACGCAAACATCCATCCATCTCCCTTTTTCCTTTTCTGCTGCGCGTTCCCGACGTGTAGCAACCCTTATCGCTGCGTCTAAGGGCGGTCGTAAAATTTCGAGCAGCGTCTAAACATTATTATGGCCCCGGTTTTAACGTTGATTACCTTTTTATTCACCCACTTTGTTATTTATCGTTAAATGTGCGTTATTTCGCAGGTAAGTACTGATGTCTTCCACGTTTTATGCATGTAGGTGTTCACAAATAGAATGCTTTCACTTTAAAACTTATTATGCTAACAACATACCTTGTTTTTAAATTATTCGCGACCTACTTTAGAGGTTCCCAGCAATTTTGCCTTTGTTTTCCATTGTTGTCTAAGTTAATTAATGTCATTAGAGGAAGAATAAGTGAAGCTTTTGGCAAGGAATTTGGCGCTCTAGTTGTTAGGAATTCAATTGTCTATTTTTACATCACTGTATTATAAATACTGCTGGTTGCAAGCGAATATAACCGAAGGTGAAATCTAGCAACCACAAGAAGCAATTTGGTTTTAAAGCGTAGACATAATCCATTCAATGGATATTCTTGGAAATAGCAGTAGGAAAAAGTAGGAAAGATGTTGGTACACTTCGCACCAAACAAATTAATTTTCGAAGCATAAGATAATTAGTGCCGAGTGTGCCGGCACCTTTCGTGTCTCTTATACTATCCCAAATCACTACAAACGATATTGTGGCTTATTAAAAAAGTATGCCTCAGTAGCTAATTTTTTTCAAATATGTGTTGTTTATGTAATATTTTAGTTTAAAATAAATATGCATAAATATCTAAATTAGCAACCAGAAGCTATTCAACTCCCAACAACATACTCTGAAGGAAAAATCAAATAAAGTATTCCATATATGTTTACACAAAGCCACTAAAACCGTTTTACTTTAAAAGCTTTGTGCAATAAATATTTCGGTTGATTTTCTTAAGTAGCATATTAACATGGGCGTACCAGTTCAAATATTTATCCAGTGAGACTCAAAAATTTTATTCCTTTGTTTAAATTGAAGATTTTATTCATTTTCATGTTATCGCACAATGAGAGGCTTTGTGTATTCGAGCTCTTTAAAAACTCATTTTGTCAACATTATAGGGATTATTGAGTGGAAAAAGTAAGACTTTAACAATGTAAAGCATTTAAACAAGAGGTTATTCCATTGTGTAGGTAGAGAAAAATTTCCGTAATAATTAAGATAAAAACTAAAATACTCCTTTCAAATTTTATTTATTTTGCCAGATATTCCGCTTAATATTTCGCTGCGGGTAATCATAATTTTTCACATGGGCGCCCAACTTATGTACTTTGAAATGAAACTATTTTAACGTTAACATCAAATACGTTTGAAATCAAATGATTTACACCAGTTTCCTTTGATTTACTAACGTTTCTATTCCACTTGGCACGTTCTCAATAGATTTTTATATCTTTCCGCTATTCTTTAATCATGATGTTAAATTATTTTAGGCGATAAACAAATGATAAAACTAAAAATACACTCGTACTATAAGTATATTCACAGATCATTTTTGCAGCAGCATTCCTTTGGACATTACAGCAGTTAATGCCAAAGAAACGTAGCGTGTTTGTATACTTAATCCTACTGTTGTTTACAGCTTGGCAGGAGTCACTGCTGCCAATTTTTGCTAAATTATAATCATACGACAGTCCAAGTGTTGAATAGGATACAGAACGTAAGGAATTTTAAATTAAATTGGTGACAAACTGGTGCAAATACAAGTTAAACTATTTGTTATTTCTTGCTAAACTCATTTATTTACGTGATGTGGGATGCATTGTTTCGTGATATTTTTTCTATTATAAGAAAGGTAATAGTTACGATTATCTGCCACCTCCAACAAATTAAATTATTCTTATTCTCTATCTCTGCTAACAGAAAAAGTTCATTCTGATATCTAAACATGTATTTATTCTTTCTTTTCCTCTATTTTATAGGTTACGATCTATCAAAATAGGAGCAAATCTTTAATATTCGAATATTCTTATCCCTCATAAATTGCTTTAGCTGCATGTGTAAATTTACATTAAAGCGTTCCTACTAGCCATAAAATTCACTATTACTGGATCTTTACGATCTGATTCACTGGTGCCGACGCAAGGTTAAGCAATTTAAAGTGCTGTAACACGAATACATTACGTAATAATGCCCGGAAGCAAATATGCTGGTGTTTTGAAAATTATCATCCGCAAATGTTGATTGGCTTTCCTTGTTTTCCAGCTGCGACGTTTACTGCAGGTGTTTTTATGGTGAATGCGGACATCACTTAAAAGGCATCCGTTAGAGTTAGTGTTGAAATTGCTACGGGGTGGACTTACTTTGGAATTTAAATAATGCTCTGTAATAAATATCAGCATTTGTACAGCTTCCTTGCTCTATTTATCTTAAGACTGCATTTATTTTTAAAATCTATTTTGCTTCATTAAGCTACACCATTCTTTGTTGAGTTATTGTAAATTCCACCAAGTTACGTGAAAGTTGTCATACATTTCCAAGATAAAAAGTATTTGGAAAGGAATTTAATCTAAAATTTAAAAAATGAAACGAATTGCGGTGTATAACGAGACATTAAATTACGATATATTTTCATTTATCTGTAAGCTTTAGTCATTCGAAATTAATCTAATCAAAATAACAAATCTATACTTATCGACGTTAGGATTTTATATTCGATGATATGAATAAAAAAATTTTTCTTGGGTA
Organism: Oryctes borbonicus; assembly: GCA_902654985.2. NCBI lineage: Eukaryota > Metazoa > Arthropoda > Insecta > Coleoptera > Scarabaeidae > Oryctes > Oryctes borbonicus. The sequence goes on along the minus strand of LR736868.1, from coordinate 8,818,727 downwards.
AATAAAGCTAATTAATAGCTTAATGTTTTCAAATGAGTTACTTGTGATAATTTAGCTGTAAAAATAGAAGTAAAAATTTAAAATTTTAATCAGTAATGTATCTTACTAATTTTGCTTGTGTAAAAAAAGCAATTAATAGGATTTAATGAATAAAAATAGATAAATTTCACAAGGCAAGCGACAGCAAAAAAATAAATGAAAGGGTAATCACTTTCAGGTTGCACAAAGTATGTGACAACGTATGTGTAGCGCATACATAAAACGACCATAACCATTTCGTTCCCAATTGCTTCCATATACCGGTTCCCATTTTATTACACAATATCGAGTGTAAACGTCGTCCCAATACGGGCTCCGAACGCCCGACCTTCATTTAACCTTCGTCAACTTCGCTCGTTCGCTAAAATAATTAAACAACGACAGCCGCACACTCCAATTTCTCTCGATCGCTATCGTCTATACAATTAACAGATTTCATTGTTTACTGCCGTGAAACCTAATCGCCTCGTACTATCGCACTTTAATTGTTTGCATGCTTACGGACCCACACTCTTATATACCGGGATAATTTTTTCCGTTTCGATTGTTCAGTAGGTTCAAACGACCTCTACTCGTCCTTGAACTTTGTTTGAAGTGGCACCGGACGCATATGCCGTAAATAAAGCGTGATAATCGTGTTTACGTGTCTGGAGTTGAGCGAGCGTCCACCCTTGACAGGAGCCAATTCGGAATTACCCGTTGGGGTGGATGTATATGCGGACGTTCTTAGAACTTCTTTGTCGCTTTTTCCTGGTTTACTATTCTTCCATAATCGCTACGAGTTGATTAGTTTCATTGGCAAAACACAATAAAGAATTGTATAAAATGGTGTTAATTTGCATTAAATAAGCATTCGTAGCAGCAGCATGGTTTATTGGATTCGCGACATTTTTGATTATATCCTTGATTTAGGTAGGACTGAAATCTTTCGATTAGCTTTGAAAACCTAGGTGCGACTTACATACTCAATTATCGCCCAGTCCTCTTGAACTTTGCCGAAGTTTTTGAACAATCCTTATACTCTATACTTGATATCATGATCCTCTCGATCACTTTTTAATTTCGTACAGCTCGTTATTTGCGTTTATCGATTTACCTCTACATCCAATTCTAACTATTTGTAATTTACAGCGGTTCCTGCTCTTGCGAATATTTTGAACTTTCTGGGGTCCTTCAAAGATCCAATCTATGTTCTTTGATATTCAAGTTATTTATCAATGTTTTGTGTGTCTAGTCTTATTGAAAAGTGATCTGTTTGATAGTATAGCATAATAGGAAAGCTTTTTGTTGGGCAATAAGCTTATCATCATTATTATTATGTTAGAGACATAGCAACGCCGTCGTTTGTTTTTATCGAACTTAGTCTCATTTTTTATAACTTTGACCGACTTTAATTATCTCCTGGATTTTGTCATATTTTTGTTGCTTAATTTTGACTTTTCACAATTTATCCTGCTTCATTCTTTAAAGATTAACCTAGAAAAACTAGAAATGTTGATACTAAATGATTAATACCATGAAATAAGATACCCTTAACGATTCAATGTTTCTATTGAAAATTGTATTAAAAATTAGTTATGAGTAAAGGTTCTCCACTTTCCGTGAGCTTCCCTAATTTACCAGAGACTAGACAGACACGTGTTTTGTCGACTCTCAGGGAAACAAGTAGGCAACACGAACCCACTGTGATAAGACGAATAAACACGTCTCTGCTGATTTCGTGAAGCGCGCAGAAAGTGGCGAAATTTAGTTATTTTGTCTAAATATTAGATTTTCTGTAAGCAAAAGTGAAAAAAGTATTATCTCATTATACGAAAGCTATCAATACGTAACCGTTGTGTAAATATTGGACTAGCCTGATAACATTATCAGTAACAGGATTCTTAATTTCACTTTCACAGAACAGTCGAAATCGCACACACTTAGATTTATCCGCCCAAAACGTTTTTAATAGCTTTATTGTCCTAGTATCCAATTCAATTCGAGCGTACTACTATAAAATGTTACGTAATAAAAATTCGGTATGGGCTAAATGTTCATTAACAAATGCTAAACATGTTCGCATATGTCTGTTTGTATAGAAGGTTCTTTAACTTCTAGATATAAGATAATATGTCTGTAATTGGAGATTTTAAAGAAATATTCAATGTAACGCAATTTAAACAAACAATGCACAGAAATAATCGTATATTCTTGGCCGACTCCATAACCTAGATAAACTTCAATGGCTTCAATAATAATTATAATAATAAACAATTAGAGCGCAAATTACGTTGGTGATGTAGAATTGCATCATGATTGACGTTTGGGTAATATTTATGAATAGAGAATATAAGTGGTTAATGGAAAATTAATGAAGCCTTAATATTGCCTATATTATCTATATCAGTACTATAAACATTATAAATCTTTGTAAAATAAATACAGCGTAACCTCTTTTATACGGACTTGCGATAATCCAAACTGTATCCATAACAATAAATTATTAACATTATTTTTTGATAAATAAACCGAACAAACGTATGTACGGCCCACGTATGACCAATAAAGAAGCAGGTGTGTTGATATCTTGTGATTTACTGCTTTTACGGAGTCGGCACTTAAAGGCCTTTGTTGTTATTCTATCAATCGACGAGGGAATGAGAGATTTGAATTTGCCTCATGAAGACAAGCCTCATGATACGCAAGATTATCGATATTTGCAACGCTGATTATAACCAACAATGAAATTGCACAATGGCTTGTCGAAAGCGATGAAGAGGTTCTAGCCGCGAATGAAGAGATAACAGTGGACTAAACAAATAAGAAAGGAAGCGGGTGTACCGTATAAGGGGATCTGAAATGTTTTCACATTATGCTATTTAACACTAAAATTCTTTTTGAAATAAAATATTTTTTTCATTTTAAAGCCTTTTAATTCATATGTGTATTCCTCATTTGAAATAGTTTAAATGGAAAGATCCGTTATATTAGCTACTATTAAACTTTTTTTAAATAAAATTCAAAAAGTACAGCAAAATAATTGAAATACCTTTACCGTTGAAAATAATAATAATCAGAGCGAACAAACAATAAAATCCATAAAGCTACATATAAAATTGCAAAAACAAATTATTAAGGAGAATTGAGTTATTAACGTCAATAAAAATGTTTTTTCGTTCTAGGAATATTGCACAAACTAGAGGGAAAATATTTACAATCCCAATAAATAAACGCAATGGCGATAATGGTCCGATGGTCCCGCCTTTGTGTGAATGCATGGCGGCTAGAAGAAGAGCGACGATACATATGAATGATAAATTTAATCTCCGAACAAATGCGCGGTATACTTTGTTTGCGTATGTATGATGTATATATGTATCGTAAAATTCCTTTCACATTTGGGTCTTTATTGGAAGCGCACACCATAAACAGAATTTAATTTGCTTAGATAAGGACGGCCGGTCCTGTAAACAATAATAATTAATGTATTGCACAATTTGATTTCGTTGAAAATATCACGTGGTTATCGGTGCATTGCCGTTCTCCCGCGTTGGTGAATCTGCATTATATTTTTGATTAGGAAAATAGATAATAGTGATTAATACATGTGCATGCTTATACATATTAAATTAAATTCAAATGCATATAAAAGGATGTAGATTGTTGTGAGCTGATGGCTTACATTTAGTGTTTCCTCCAATAAAGCCTTTGAGTGGAGCCACGATGTGCTTTATTAGCCAATTACCTTCAAAAAAAAACAACATTGCAATGTAATGAAAAATAATAATAATTAAACCACTTTCAAATTTTAAAACAATTGTACAATGACACCCCAAAAATATTCAACAATTCCATTTGATCGAAATTCCTAAATACACACAATGCTATTTTGTGGGGCAATATAGTCGTATTCAACATTTCATAACTGGTTTAGTTTCCGTATTGTTTTGCGTTTTGTTGTTGTTCCGAAATTTACGAGGTAAAACCGACGTTCCTAGGTAAACATTATTGGCTTTAATATTAATGACCTAGACTATGAGAGTCTGGTCTGCTTTTGGGGGTTTGCTCGAACGAACGCCCGTGAGACACGTCGCAATGTGCCGGGGCGTACGGGGTTGCTATGGTGACGATTCTCTCTCATGCCGGTTGTGCTGGGTTGTTGCTGAATCACGCGAAAGTCGGCCGGTAATTGGACGAGATGCGGGATTTTGCAAAAGGGACGACCACAACAGCTAGAATGCGGAGGCTTCCCGTTCCACTCAAACTATTCAAAAACTATATTCTGTAGAGGTTCGCTCTAAAGCATTACGTAAATGTTGTTTCGGTGCTATTCACTGTGATTATAAGTGGAACAAACTCGACTGACTATTCAACTGTAGATTAAAATGTGCATATATACGCGCTGGAACAGTAACCGTATAATTAAGTGATTCAAATCGAAAATTGCTTTGATTATATAATGTTAGTAACTGAAATTACGAAGCACATTTATGTAAGTTTACGTTTATAACTGAGGGTTGGCATGAATTATCTATTTTATATTTTCGTATAATTTTTTGAGCTTTGCAGTAAGTTCAGTAAGCGCTTGCATAATTTCTAAAGATACTTCGGGTTGAACATAAAATAATGCGCTTTAATTGAAAAGCGATTGAATATATATATAACTGCATCTAGCGTGCATTATACACACTAAATATAGATGGCTTAGTTTGTCATCTATCCACTAAGCTAAGCAGATATAACTGGTACAACATACACACGTTTAAAGGGAACTTATAGATAATTAATCATAATCCAAAATAGAATTTTTGAACTTCAAGCTTTTGGAGGAGGGTAAAGTTTAATACCGAGCTTAATATTCAAAATTGTTGAAAACTTTTCGTTGAAGATAAAAGCTCTATACCCGATATTCTGTCCGTCCCGGTGAAAGCTTTAATGGTATTATGTAATATTCTTAAATTTTAAAGGATAATCTAAACAATCTAGATTATAGAAACGGTTATAAGTTACAATTCAATGTTTACGTTAAAAAGTTTCTACAGTTCTTGCTTCTTCTTACTTCAATTATTTTTATTATTTACCTTTTCAGTTTAATTATTTCCATTATCTTTCAGACGGTTAAACTTGTTCTTGGCAGCGCAAACTCTTTGGTTGGTGTAATTTATCCGAGTAGTAATTCTTTTTTATAATAAACGCATTTTGTTGATTATTCTTTAATAGACAAAATGGTCTATCAAGAATGGTATTAGTATTGCTCTGTTGGGCATTGTAAGATATAATAAATATAAAGGTAAAACAATCTGAGGTTTACAAATGAGCAGTGAAAAATACTTAGGATCCAATGGGCGATGGATAATGACCTTTTTCTAAAGCAGGTAACAGTACCTTTTTTATGTAACCTTTAGGGTCCAATACTACTTCTGGCTTTGTAGGTATTTTGTGTATGTACAGCTAAGTTAAATTGCAAGATTTGGGTTACTTATTAAGCTCATGCTTTTCAGCCGCAGATTTAATTTTTTTTTATTTCCTTTAACGGAAGTGTTAGTTCTCAAAACTGTGAGTGAGATGAAAATGCCCATTTTTGCCATAAAACCGCGCATTTGAATGTGAAATTTTTAATAACTAAATTACTAGATCCGAGAAAATCTCTTTGAAAGAACTATACATCTTTATATAACAAAAATATTCGGAAACATTTAAAATAAACGATTTGGTACATTTGGCTCATGAATTCTTTCTCTGCGCAGACGCATATTTCGTAGAAGCACTTTTAATTTAATTTCAAGTTCAGTGAGTGTATGAAATATTCTTGGCGCTTATTACAAAAAAAAAGAAAGGAATTAAGCTTCGCTAGATAATATTTTGTTGCTGTTTAACCCGTATTTAAAAAAATCCGCAATTTATGCGGAAAACTCTATATTTTTCCACTGTTACATATACAGAGGCGCTCGCATACTAGCATTATTTATGGCTTGGCTCGACGATCTCGCAGTTATGTAAATTCGCATTCCCCTTTTATACATATAATAACGACGGCAAAGTGCCGTGCAGAGGGTAATAGAGGACCTAGCATTTCCAGTATACATTAAGAACACATACACACACAAACGCGCGGACGTTTAAGTATGTGTGCACGCAAGATTCTCTCTCTCCTTCTTTCGCTTCCCTGACCGGCCAGCCCTATTATACATTCACGATATTCAGCGCGGAAACTCCTGCATATAAATTAATGTTCGCCTGTTTGCTTTGCAGGCCAACCTTCGCAATGGCCTCCGGCGTTCTTTATTATTCAAACTAAACGTATATATACGTGTATATAAGCAAAGGGAACGTTAGCAGCAGGTAGACGCCGGACGGTCCATTGAACTAAGACTGACGGAGCATCAGAGAATCCGAGCTACCCGAGGGAACGAAAACCTCCTTTTTTTCAAGGTCTTTCGCCGGTATTGACGGATGCGTGGTTCACGTTGTAATCTACTTTATGGCGTCGGCAGGAAGACGAACTAAATCGTTTACAAAGAGAAGCGATAATAACGGATCCAACTTCAAGCTTCATAAAATAATGACGAAGTGTTACTTGTGTGTTTTGTTCCAAACCGCGATGGCGTTTTATGGTTTATTTATCACCAATATAAGCCTAAGAATAGCGGCTGTATACCTATTCAAGAAATTATGTTTATGAACTTAATAAATTAGATAATAAAATAATACCTTGGTTTAATAAAAATAAAAAATAATTGGAAAGCTCTCTAAATGAGCTGCTATTTGCATTCTACTGGCTAATTACTGGCAATAACACGGGAAAGTATTAATTAAGTTAATACGTTGCAGATAATTGGAAGTACGTTTCTGAAATCAATTTATTTTCAAGCTGAAACAAGCTACTGTCTATTCAGGGATGTTTTTTTTTTATTTTAGTGTATCAATATTGACTGCATAAGAATATTCGCTTATTATTAAAATGAAGATTTTATTTTAAAGTTTTCTGAATTTTTTTGTCTAAATATCACATTTTGAAGCGGTCTGAAATGGTTGAAGCCTCACTTCCACTACCTTATTTCATTGCTGATATTCTCTTAGAATACTCTAAATAATGTGAAACGAAATAATCAATAGCCAACATTATTGTACAATCAGAAGAAGAAAGAACAGATCAAATAACATCAGCGAGTGAACAATCAAGCCAAACAGAAGAGGTCATACCGCATTCTTCGCTTCTTTGATATCACTGTGAATTCTTAATTTAACGAGTTGGAAATGTTCCGGAACGCCTGGAATTAATCCAACTTCACCTCATTAAACCACAAAAAGGACGATATTTGAAAAAGCGAACTATTCTTAGCGATTGTAAGGAAATGAGGTCAACGGTCTGCGTCTCGGAGTGCATTGTATCTACTGCACGAGATCAATTTGAGTCGAAAGAAAAATGGAATCGGTTCGTAACAAACTAAAGCAGACGCAGCGTGATATGCGGAAAATGGACATTTCATTGTATTTATTATACCAGAAGCACATTAATCATAGTCGTTACAAATAAGTAAATTTACGAAATCGCTAGTTATACGTGTAGTATGCGAGGTACATGCATGCAAGCATGGATAGTAATTATTTTTCCCATTAGCCTTGATTTCTGCCCAAGTACCCGAGCGTAATTTGTCGAGATCATTACCCGCTTACTTCAGAACGCTTTTAATAACATGTAAATTGCTACCTAGACGTTTCCGTTAATATACGATCCATATTCGTCGAACATGTCTTATAATATCTTATCGATCGGGTAAATAAGTAAAGATCTGTTCCAGTAAACGACACATAATTATTGAGAACAGTTTGAACTTTGCCATAGAACACAGACGGTAACGTGGCTATGACGCTGGAACGTAATTATCGTTGCCTTGTTCAGCGGTCCGGAAAATGATCACGAGATGCACGCTCGTGTAACCGTATTTACGCCAAAGTTCGGACACTGAATCTAACATTTTAGCGTTATTCCTTTTACGGGAAGGGTCCGATGCGGAAAAGGGGAGAGGAAGGGAGAACATCAAGAGGTAGGCGAGAGGTTCACTTTTTCAATTAAGCTCCTTCCTGCTGGCTACTTCTTTTTGTCGCTTCGGTTCCCCCTTTTAGTGTCATCAATTATATTGGATTTTCTCCGTCGAATATTGCTGCAAAAACGGTCGTTATACGCAGGCTGAAATTGTTATGGTCGAGCTTTTTGCCGGTCTAAAATATTTTGCTCGGTTCCATTTAATGAGGAAATTCTTTAAAGTACTTAGAGAAAGCTTCTCTAAATATTTCTGTAAAGTAAATGGAAATAGACTTATTACGATATTATGTATTGACCAACAGAATTTAAACAAGGTCTGCACTCTAACCACATCATAAACTTAAATGAAATACTGTTACAAACGGATTTATTTTTGGTTAAATTAAACGGTATAACTGATGCAATTAGCGCGTATAACGGAGAATTTTATTTCGTCATTCTAGGCTAACAACATTTTTGCAAATCTAGCGCACCCACCTCTTCGAGTACGCAAACGCGCGAAAAAATATTCAACCGTATTTGCGGCGTTTCCTTCTTCTCTTGCATGGTTGCGAAATTGTTTATGCAACTATCTTTGCGGGTTCCGCTCTGATAACTTTCGAGAATTATCGCCGGTTAGTTATTACTATGTCACTGTAATTATCGTTAAGGTAACCGAGAAAGAAAGTTTTCAAGTTCTTCTCTTTTGCGTGATGCATTATGCCAGCAGTTCGTGAATCATCGAAATGGAGAATGAGGAAACCATACTCACCAGTTTATAAGTCTCGGTATAACAACAATGTTCGAATTATATTTTAGCGACGCGTTTCTAAACGCCAGATGGCGTGCGGTTTTAGTAGTCAATGTACGGTTACAGTCGTTAATTCCTAATAGCGCGAAATCTAGTCGTGATACAAAAGTTATCTTCAGGATTTAATCTAATAAAATGAACATTTTACTAACTACGACTGCATATGGTTAATATAGCTGCAAGTGATCAATACGTGTGCCATCTACGTGAGATTTCTATTAATAGAAAAAGTAATTTTTTGGGGATCTAATGGAGTTCTTTCCGGTTTGTAAATATTTACGAAGTGCACCTGGAAAAAATTATTTACATCCTGTTGCACATATCATAAAAAGACTTAAACAGGATCGATTGAAACCCTGGAATTTAAAACGAGCGTAATGGAAACTGTATATACTGGCTATTCGATTTATTATCAAAAATATTCCAAGTGAATGGATTCATGTTTATACAATGTTGAATGCAACTTATTCCAGGGGCCCTCTGCAAGTCCTTACTGGAGTTGGGAAATTATTTAATATTTCAATTTAACCGTTGCAGTACTGACTTCGTACAGTAGCTATCTTTCGTATTCACGGAAGCGCTAGTTTATATAACTTCAAGCATGCAAAGCAGATACTGAATAGTAGCTTAAGTAAGGAATATCTAAGAGAGCTTCCGAGAATCTGTGCTCGCGCTTGACGTATGGAACCGTAGTTTCAGTTCCTGTAAATACGCAATTCCAGGAAAGGAATTAAACGGATAGTTAACTTTTCGACCATTTCCACGATAGGTGTTAGATGGAATAACAAGCTTAGCAAATAACCAACACGTTTCCAGGTATACATGTGATTATATGGCCAAATTAGAAGAATGATTGAAAAGTAGAATTACAATAGGTATTCATAACGATTTGTTGTGACATTCCTTATATGACAAGGTAATAGAATACTGTCATTCATCTAATTATCTGTCAGTAACATTTCATATGAATTTTATGCAAAGGACATGGACTGTTACGGGTCTACGTATTCAATTAACCTCTGGATAATATTACGCTCGAAACCGAACAACTGTCAGTCGATTATATTCGTAAATAGCAGCAATAGGAATCATAATAACGCGCCGGATCGATAAAATGGCGAACTAACAGTCAGTATTAATTAAAGCTGAACAAATCAGAAACCGTAAAAGGAGGAAGCGGACAACCGTACCAATACACTAGCAACGGACAAGCGCATTCAAATACATACATACACACACCAGTACATACATAATGTTCACATGTTAATGTTAACGTACCGTTACCACTAAACTATTCAGTGCCTGGCGATCCGCCCAAGCTCTCCGAGATTGCAATATTGATTTAGTATCCCTGTTACGCCGTGAGAGTAGAGCTTAGCGTGGCTTCGATAGTTTCGTTTTGTACGCTGTTCGTGAGCCCGTTTTACGCTTTGTGCATAGAAATTGTGAAGATGCTATAGTTGCACCCTCGCTATCTAATCGTTAGAGGCGGAGAAATTTACTTACTTTCTTTTCTTCCTATTTCAACATTTCCAACTAAACAAACGACATTAATTAGCGGATAGTTCCGAAGAACATTACGTATACTATTATAGAAAGGCAGAACATTTAAGCATTGTAACTATAAATTGAATTCATTAAGTAAAACTGAATCCCTGAATTCGAACAACAAAGCATTTTTCCTTTAATTCATCAATTTGCTTGTTTGGAACTTATTCTCGATTATTCTTTATCTCTCTTTGGTTAACGAATGTGCCATTCCTGGATTTTCTTCTTCTATCTTTTCTTCATCGCAGATTTCAGAAATTAGGTCACCTCTAACATCTTACTTAAGTTAACAAATATGGCGACCTGAAAAGCTTTTATGTAAAACATTTTTCTTGGTTCCATAAAATTTAATATTTTGGACAAAACTGCTTTTAATTATTTCATCCTCAATTCTCGGGTTTCTCGATTAGCTGCTGTTGTTTAATGCTTCTATTTGAAGAAATCGTCTAATAAACTCTTTCAAAAGACTTCGAAACTTCCTTACCTTTAAGTTGATGGGCTTTCCCTATATTTGGGTTTCCACGTAGACATAGATTAACCAAACATTATGACATAAAGGCTGCTTTGTTGAAGTGAAAAGCATCCATACATTTTTCTCAATTTAGCTAGAAGATCTAAAAGCGACCTTGATGTATTATTACATGTCATATCGTTCTTTCAAACTATTTGGCTAGTTTCTTTTTGGATCTCTGGAGTATTTTTAGCTTTTAAAAGATCGAATTTAGTTGGTTGCCAAATTTGAAAAATTTAAATTTTTCTTTGGAGAAAACTCCTTGTAAACGTCATTATATTTTTATTATGGTTCATATGACGCACGGTAAATTTTACGAGGCATAAGCACAATACTTTATTACATCTTTACATATACAATGCACCAACGTAAACAATACATACACTGTATTATCTCGGTTACATATTGTTCCTGGCTAAACATACGATAACATTGTAGTGAGGTTTATTACCGTGGTAAATTATTTAATCTCATTAAACACTAGGTATACTTATATACATATGTTAGAGGAGATTACATATATAGGAAATAACGTATATATGATCTTATACGCCCATGTGCTTTACCAACGCTAACGAGCTACGTAAATTTTGCACGAGCTAATCGGGCTAGTTTTCTGCAAAGTTAAAAGTATTTTCCAAAATAATAAAATGAAATCATTTTATTTTTCCTTATTTAACATTGCATATCAGAAGCTTATTTGCACGTATTGTTTTCCATTCAAATATGTATTACCTACTCGAATAAAGCGGTATAAGCCCTATAAGTATGACGCACGAAATCATTTCGATTAGTCACGTTCTGAGAATGGTCGAATGAAATATGTATGTGACAGTGAAATGTTACGAAAGCAACAGACAGCGCCGAGCTACGTTGTCAAATAAATTATGAACCTAGCGTTTTGTGATGCACACTCACACGCACACACTAAAAATAATGTGGCTGTTACATAACGGCTCTAGATCGTTTATCACATTTTTTTCCTTTTGCTTTAGTGGTTGTGATGTTACGGTATTGCTTCTTACGCTTTATCAATTCATTTACGAGCTTTTTAAATCACCTTGCCATTGAAAAATCGATAAAAACATTGCTACATATTCAAATCACTTTTTTTAAACAGCGATGTAGCAATTATTACATTATTGATAAACTCGAAGGGACGTTTTTAGAAATCTGCCCTTCCACCGTAAAACAGAATCAATCCAATGTTAATAAAGCCTTGCTACCTTTTCATATCTGGATAGGAGGGTACAAAAATTATATGTTTCTCATATCTGATATTTTACTAGTGCCTAAACAATAAGTTAGCTAATGTTCAAATAATTGAAAATTAAATATCTATTTATATTTTAAATTTAACAGAAGTTACCTTTAAATTGCCTCTAGAATTATTCATGAACATGTTGGAATTAATTATTGAATTCCGTCGTTAGGGAACTACACGATCTGATACGTTTAGCGCTATTTAGGTGACTCCTCAGATCGGTATTAATCACGCCTCGTTTAGATTTAGCAAGCAATCAAGCAATGCGTCATTGCTGGTTCTAAAAATAAACAAGATATTTACCAGCTACAATGTTTCCTTGAATAGTTTATACATTCTTTCATGTAATCGGTTTAACCTCTATTGATGTGAATTTTTGTACGAAGTGGTGATTTTTTAATTTTAAATGCGGTGAATGGTGAAATGATGATGTATCAGCGATATTGATATAGTGAGACCCACCCAAGTGTCCGTACTTCATGAACAAAATGAAGTGATTTTATTAGGTTTGAATAACTACATCATAATCACAAAATGTTATCTCTCAAATAGTTTATTGTTGTTGTTTGTGTTGTTAAATGTTCATGAATATATGAATAGATACCATATAACCGCATTAGGAAAAAAGTGTGCGATGTATGAGTATTTCTATACCGTAGTGAACGTGAATATTTAATGAGCAACAACGAATACAGCATGTCTATTTTATGCGTTCGGACTGGGCTGTGTATGCAGGAGCACAGGCCGGCCATATAACAAACCGTCGTCAGTGTTTGACGGGTACATGTGGAGGATTGCCTAATGGCATCCAGTTCACAATAGCAAGTGCTATTAACGACGACGTGACTGTGTGCTATCTTCCAACAAAGGAACACGTCCGCACACACAAATGTCGGTTGAACTGTTAGCCGGGGGCGGTCGAGATGGGCACAGACGGACGGCAGTTTCCAGCGCGTCATTACCTCGTATAAACGTATATACATCACGACCAGGCCATTACGTGGCGAATCCTGCGGGCTAGTCAAGGTTGCCCGTACACCAGATCTTATCTTCGAAACTTTATTCTGTAACAGAAACGGACAAGGTCTGTTAAAAGTACTTTATTGGTACGAGTTTTCATGTCGGCCGTTAATTAAATCGGTCTCTCCTCGCTTGACATTTCTGCGTTATAATGCTGAATATCTTTTCCTTGACCTATCAAGATATCTTAGGAAGAAGATCGCTAAATCTTGATTTATATAATGGAAACGAACCTAGACAAAATAAACTACGTTTACGTGGGGGCCTTACGGCATAAAAACTGTGTCACTAAAGTGTAAACAATGCCTGCTGTTAGTATGCGAGGCACGTACATTTAGATCACACCCACAGAAACAAAAAATTCAAATAAATGAATCATTAGCTGCATTTCCTGTTTGGAATAAGCAAACAACCGAGATAAAAATAAACATTCTTGCGTTATCTTCTGCAAGATCAATGCATGAATTTTTGGAAATAACCTAATGAACGCTCACACTTAGTGAAATGATAAGAAATAAGCCAAAAATTAAGAAATAGTTGAAGAGAATGAAGATCGCCGAAGGCAAACGTTTGAAGAAAACCGATTTTGATCATAAGTGCAACTGGTTTTAAATTTTTGGGTGAGTCCTGAAACTTTTACGTTGACAAATGCGAAGTACAAACATATACAGAGGAAATAAGCTTGTTCACATAGGCACTTAGTTTACAATTTATTCCGTCAAAAAATGATAACTTTTTAACGATATAATTAACATTCAACGCGAAAGTTTTAGTTAAAAAAAGAAGAAAGGGAGGAAGTCGTTATACAAGAAGATGAATATTCAAATTACCTGTGTACGATTTGACAGCAAAGACCCTTTAATTGATAGGCTCATCTGCCATTGTAACACAAAACCTTCAACAATAAGACACAGTATTGTTACTATCTGTTAACTGTTAAAAAAAAACATTTTTACCATAATAACCTTTTCGAAATCAATCAATGCTACTGTTGGACCTTGTATTTTGTTCAGAAACCAAAGGATATAGCTATTAGAAGCTTTAGTGGAAACACAACGAATATTTGTTTATTTATATAAAAAAAAACGTTCAATCAATGCTGTGAAAAAGCACACGTACCCTATTAGAACAAATTAAATTTAACGGTCTTCCGCTAAACGTATGCACGGAGCATGCGACGAAAGGTCATTTGAACGGGAATGATCGTTAAAAACTGTTATAGCTTTAATTTAGTAAATATGAACGCACTAACGTGAACCCATTAGAAATAAACTGCTCGAAGCTGGTATCGTTTCAGAGGAAATTCCGGCAGTTAACCAAAATAAAGAATTGCAACGGTAGTCGACTTGTGTTGGCTGACTGCCAGCCAAATAGGCACACATTTAATAGGTATAACTATAGGAACTGCTGTGCGGCTATCTTCACACATACATACGCGATTTAATAACTAATCGATTCACTCCTATCTCGAGATCTAACAGTAAATGATTTTTTTCGTTCCAATGCTTTTCCACACACACACACACACAAGGAAAAAGGATCTTTAAACCAATAGAGTATATTTTGTCAAAGATATTTAGGTATTAACAATTTCTCTTCCTCTGCGTACATTCATCTAATTTCAATTTAGGTTCGCAATGGATTTATACCTCCATCTAAAGAGTTATACAAACAATTTTCCTCTTCACTGAAAACTATATCCGCCCAATATTCGAGACAATTTCTCCAACTCTGTCTCACATACAAAAGCTTCGACGAAACGAAACGCTAGACGTGAGGAGTGCTGTTATATACACGAGAAGAAAAGGAAGAAGGATAGATGATAGAAAAAAGGAAAAAAAAAACAGAGAATGTACGAAGCACATGAATAGAGATGGAAGATGCGAAGAGCGAAGATAGAGGGCTAAACTGTAATAAAAGAAGCAATACATTTTGGAATGCCTCGTTCTCCGCCAGTGCTTGCCTATATATTCCTCCATCCGCCTGCCTCCTGCAGCGAGGTCGCATCTGGTGAAATCCCAGGTTTGATTATATTAGAAAAAGAGGCTGTCGACAATTTCCTTTGCTATGGCGAAGAAGTTGTCGCCTTGAGAGGTAAGTTTATATAGGAACAAGAGGAATTCCCGATGCTGAATCATCTGTTTGTTTTGACGACTAGACTATTCTTCGCATCAATTTCTCATAAGTTTATTGTATTTTGATTTTCATTGGCTATTGTATTGAGAGCCTGAAAACATCTTTAGAGTAACTAGAAAATAAATTAATTATTATAATAGAAGCGATATGATCACCTTCCTCCCAACTAAAAATAAGAAATCCTTTCTGCTTTAACCTATATTTTATAACCCCAATATGGATCTTAGTAATTTGAGGGCTCGGTGGCTGAGTTGTAAGAGGGTCTGTTCTTAACCGCGATACAGTTAGGCGGTATAAGTTGGAGTTCTACCAGAATCGAATGTCCAGTCATCATTCGCATGTTGGGGAATAATTAATAAAGTCATGAAATAACTTACGCACACCATTAAAATGTTCCTAGAGTTATGACAAGCTCTAAATTATTATTTATTTACCCCACAGCTAAAAGTATGAAAATCCTTCCTGATCATATCGCAGATTACAACCTACCCTCTGATATTTCCATTTCAATATTTTTCCCTTATGCGAATAACTCTATAAAATACATAAATATTCCAAGCGTGACAAACCTTCGAAATTTATTTGACGATAAAACCTAGACTTTATTTTTGTCGCGACAAATAATCTGATAATCCTTCTTGATATTAAAACGAAGATAAAAATACTTTAGTAATTAAGATAACGAATATTGCATAACGAACAGTAAAATAAATTATTGATAAGATTCAATAGTAGTAAACCAACGGAATAAAGGTTAATGACATAAAGCGTGTTTACGACAAGCTAATTATAGTACTTGAGTAATCTCATAGGGTCTCATGTGATAATAGAACCGATAATACCATTGCTTGCATATCGTAACACGATATCGAATGCTTATACAATGCAAAAACAATTCCGTATCATTTATAAGTTTGCTTGTTCTTCAAATGACCTACGATGTTAAGGATAACACAACTCTAAATTGTACACTAGTAGTGACATTATGATATAGTCCACGTGTTGCGTGGCAGGTGTTTTCATGCTAAGCTAGAGAATAAGTGACTCCAGGTGCTTTTAATATCATCGAAAGGTTTGGGTGATTGACCTTGTTATAAACATCTGGTATTTCATTTAAAAAAATGTCAAAATATCTATAATATGTGCTGCCATAGTCGTTTTCAAAGATTTTTATATTTCAGAATAAAATTCTGGAATTTAGCAGCGCTGAACCGAAGATTCCGTCGATTTAGTCGATTACTAACGCCAACAAATTGTCTTTAATACCCCATGTTTTCAGCAACAAACAACGTTAAATAGCAGCATATTTAATTCGAATTGCTTCAAATTTAGAAAATCCGGAACAATAACACAACCTCTACAACCTTGAAATTATTTTATCGTCGTAATAATCTATACTTTATGCGTCTATTCACTGAACTGTAACCTGTTATTTCCAGAAATGTATATTGCTGCTGTATAATAAACATGTTGAAATCCGAAATTTTTCCACAAGCGCCATTTTATTTTATTTAAATAATAGCATTAATAAATTTTAAATATTGGAGTCATGCCGTTATACATATTTCATGACGCCTTTTATTATTATAGGAGGCAGTGGCGGTACGCGGCCTCTTGTCAAGGTGGGACGTGATTATAAGAAATATGATAAAATCCGATCTTTAGCTTACTGCCGACAGGTTATTAGAAATACGCGCTAGTGTTGCACAGTAGTGAGCATAATAGGAATATACACAAGAATAATTGTTTTTAATGTATGCCTGAACGCCGGCCATCCTTAATTCGTCTAGAGCATTATTTAAATGTTCCGGAAACGTCAGAATTAGTAGAAAGGTTGATTAATTCCCTAAACATACCACGAAATTCGGATGTTTTGCTGCTCTTAGAGCCAGGTCAAAAGCACAAAAATTTAATAGAACGTATTTAGCCGAAGCTGAGCTTTATCAAAATCAAATAAAGCAAATGCTATTAATGTGACCAGGAGATTCTTCATGTTTCTTTATTTGAATGGTTAGATAATGTATATCTTTCAGGTCAGCTCTAATTTGGCAGTATTATAGAGCGGTACATACGGAAAGCAACATAACTTCACTTCCACATTTCCATTTACTTTTTTTATAAATTTTAGTTGAGGTTATGACCTACCCAACTCTTTTATTTTAATTTTTGTTCTTCCAGAGAGAGTTTATTAGCCGCCATTTAAAATTACACTGATACTGTTCATTTTTAAAGTTTGTTAGACTGTGATTAGTTATTTGCTCGGGCGTCGAAACGTTGCTACAACAATCAGGGCCGCGATTTCATTGCGGCCCAAATATTATATTTCAATCTATTATACGTTATAAGTATGAGGTGTAAAGTATATAATTAATATTTTCGTTATTGTGCAACTAATTCACTTCATAATAAACTAAAAAGCAAACGCAATTAGTAGGAAATAGATAAATGGTAAAAAGAAGAAGTTATGAATAAAGCAAAACTTTGTATAATACCGTGAATAATTTACCTCTTCTAATACTTCAGAAGGAAGTTTAACACGTCTTATGTAATAGGGTAGACCAACCTAATTCCGTACTTACCTTTTTCGGATTCCGGCGAACTATTGCTGGAGATGATTAACTCGGTATTGTGGTGTAACTTTCCTAAGCGTGGTCTCCTAGTGTTTAAAGTCGAACTCGCAGTCACCCCGGATAAACCGCGAACAATACGACCCTGTAAAAGGTTTTTATTATAAGTAATAGTCGATTATATGCGTAGGTTACTTCTTCTAAAAAATACCTGTAGGAGAGATTTTAATGGCAAAACAATGCGATGTTAGCTAGCCTATTGTATTACCGAGGTTTGAATATTAAAATGTGACACGCGCGACCTTGAAGTCAAAATAATTTTCCATCTACAAATATCTGGCTATCTTACGTACAATTACTCTCTCATTTAAATGAGTAATTGTGCTTTTTTGCATGGTTTTATAGTTTGTTAACAACACACAAGCCAATGATGATTGATAGTGTATATAAGAAATGTTAAAGATCAACTTTGTAATATTTTATGTGACAATATAAAGTTGATAAATATGTTTTACCTATGACAAAGCAAGGATGCAATACACTAAAATAATAGTTAGGCGTGGAGTTGGTAGGATATTAATTTGGGTCATCAAAATAAAGGTCGTCTGGACTCCAGATCTACACCATCATTTGACCATTTAGCAATTTCTTGTAAATTTCAATATGAATATGATATATAACGCCAATAATGAATATGTTGGTCAGAGTCAACAGCTCAGATTTTTCGTTTGTATAGAGTATAAACGGGTGGATGTACCTTTCAATTTCTCCAGGACGATGACAATGTTTAATTGTTGAGTAGCTTTAGCAGCCAGTAACGGAGACGGGACAAAATCTTAATCTGAAGTGTACAGTTATTTTTTTTCACGTAAAGGTACTAGTTTCTTTAAATTAAAAGTTGCGCTTCACAATTAGAGTTCTTAATTTAGATTAAATCAAGAACACTGCGAACCGCATTAAACCAAATTTCGAGCAAAAGTAGATATATCTGGGTTTGCATGAACACTTCTCATATGTTTAGCAATTTCTCAGATAAAAATTGAAGCACGTATAGTCCGTTTCAAGGACATTGCAGTCCCCGAGCTACCTACTTAAAGTTGTTCACATGAGAGGAATGCACGTTCAGAAACATTCTGCTACTTCTAACGTTACTCTTTTTCATATATGGTAAAGACGACAATTATTACCGAATCAGGTAATCAGGCAGCAAAAACGGTAACAAAAAAGAAAGTTTAAATACGAGTCGTGTCTGGCATCAGAGGAGAAAAAAAAAAGAGAGAACGAAGATGGAGACGAGCGATCGAACGGAGGCGAACGCGGGCATTCAGCTCTAACCAGTTGTTTATGGTCGAGCAAGAACGCAGCAAAAAATGCGAGTAATCTCCATATTAAGCACTGCCTGATGGATCGTAACGAATGCGACTGTGCCTGTAATATATTCCGTCCTCGTTTATGGAAATAACAACTTATGCTTCATTAATCTTTTGCACTGCGCAAACCAGTTATTGTATGTTTTATACTTGTCCGCGTAAACCTTCAAAGCGAATTATTGTATAGTATGCACGTTTTTTGGCTGTTTTGATTAACCGCAATAAACTCGAGAAATCCTCGTAGTTAATTGCACAGAGAATACCGTCGAAATACGTAAACGCCGTTCGAAAGGACAAGCTTGAACAGCTGCGCACTTCAGCTGAAAATAACTAAAAGTGACGCCGAAAGTAATGGATTCTAGTTTTGTGCGGTTAAATATTAAGCGATTGAAGTGAGCTTGCGGCCAAGTTTCTTTTGCAAATGGTACTGACTTAATTATTTCCCAAATCGCTTAAAAGTAAAACGTGTGTTCCCTGTGTTGTAACGCAATCGATTAGAAAAAAAAAACATTGAAAATATTTCAACTAAAAATATGAATTTTGTTAATTTTCCACAGTACCATGTTAATAAGGACATTAAGCTACCTAACTTGTGTCTTCTGTATTTGTGTACTTTTACCATAGTCAATTTTATTGGTAGAAAACAAAGCAACAATTATGCCCAATTATGTCCCTAAATTTATGATAAATATTGGGGTATAAATGTCATTTACTGTAAAGAGAGATCAATAAGAGAAGCTTATTGTTAATCAATACAAACTTTCGGTCAATCTTCTACTTAAATTAATATAAAATAACCTTCTACAACCTAAACAAAAAATTTATAAATAATTTCTCCCATCGGTAATCAATGAAAATTAGTGACATAACAGCTTCACACACATATATATATCGCTTAACTATAGTGCTTTACAAATTAAACAATGATATTACCTCAACACTTCAATATAACAAGTTTATATTGCGAACAACTCCGACTCTCAAGAGCAGTCTATTTATATGTGGGGGACTACATTGTACATTATATACAATTGCGTAAGGTAAACCTCATTTCCGGCAATCAACATTCCATCGCTCGACGACGACTTGAAGATTATCAACAAAATTCCGGCGATCCTACACAATCCCATGTAATTACGCGCCGTGTTGAGCCTTATATAGGAAAATAAAAAAAATTAAGAAACGCCTCAATTGACGTTTTCATAACGAGCTCATAAAACACACGCCGAAGAACGTCATCCGCATTCAATTATTATTAAAGGAACCCGCAATAATCTACAGCCATCAGATTTTCATTATTAATAATAACGGTTTCGTTTCGAGGTAATAAGGCATGATTCACACGATCGCAGCGATCCGTAACTATTACACGAGCGAGCGGTATTTTCACATCCCATCACGGTTGAACTAAATTACTTTTATTTAAAGACGGCGAGCCAAAACGAAAACGCCGCGTCGTGGCGTGTTCCAAATAAACATTCGAAAGTAAATAATTATGGGAGGAAGAAAGAGAAAAAATAGCGCCTTACAACACTTTCCAAATAATTAAGATAAACTAAAACAGTTGAGTCATCCGTAGATTTGGCGCAGTGCCAAGAGCACCATGGTTCTGGGATATTTTTTACGTTCTAATGACTCCGTCTCGTCTTAAATTGCAATTATTAACGAGATACGTTTTGACATGTCAAACTGCGCAGGAGTCTACGAAATTTCGTATTGAACGATGATAGAAATGCTTGTACCTTTTTGGTGTTGAAAGTGAGCGGGGAAAGAAATGATGTAAACGTTACATCTACCAAATTGCTTCGTTAATCTTTAATTTTATTATGGAAAGAGTATCTTCAAAGTAGTTGTACTCTTTCGCATTTTATGGTATTTATTATAAAGGATTCATAAAAAAAAATAGACACAGACGAATATTTATAATTTTGTAAATGAGCGTTAGACTACTAAAGATAAAGATTTAATGAAAAACCATGGATTTCCAAGATGATACAACTTGCTTCAGGGTTCTTCCTTTTTGGTTTTCCTTTGTTTTTACCTTTATCACAATTCTATCACCAGTTGCCGCACGTGACAAATAATTTTCCGTACCATTATTGTAGTTTACAGTGAGATTGAGTATTGTCACGAAGTTTTGAAAGGCAAACATGCAAGAGATAAGGTCTAAGCAATGTTTCACGAAATTTCATGCATATTAATATTGGTCAACAACTTCGCTGTCACATTTTGTTAAGTGGGAATGAAAAACTTAGAGTATTTTAGATCAGGCTTAATTTAATGGTAATTTCGTGTACCGCATACCAACATAAAATCTACTTCTTCCGAACAGCAGTAATTGTATGGGATGACTCTACTAGCCCAGCTCATGGAAGGGCATTTATGTAGCCCAGCCGTAACGAAGGCAGGAAGCTTATTAAAAAAAAGGTTTGGTGGGGCTTTGTGGGGCTTGCTCAAGAGGAAGAGTGCTTTCTGTGTTTGGAATTAGTTTTTCTCTGTTCTCTTGTAACGATTAAGTGTATCAGAAAGGTCTCACTGAGTGAACTACTGAAGTTCGTCAAAAGGATAGGTCTACACGGCGAAAAAATTACATTGTCAACCTACAGCAGACCTTTTATTGGTCGAAGTGGATAGATGCACGAATCCACTTACCTGGCATGACTATTGTAATTATATCGCCCTCTCAATCGACCTTCATGTAGCGGCGTCAGGTTTATTCAAACCTGGTTTTAAATGTGACGTCGTTCATCGATGAAAGTTGGAAAAACATTACCTATACTTATAAATCATAGGCTTTTATAATAGAATTGTGCCCAGAGGTTGTTATTACGTAAGATACGAAAGCAAATAAAAAAATGTAACATTCGGAGTTACTGCCAACAAATGCATAAAACATTGCAAAAATTGTGCGTTGTTACTAATTACCCCTTCCCATAAAGGGGATTATTATCAAATTCACCAGAAAAATCCGTCACTTGACTCTGGTAGGGTGCCCCAACGCGTACTTGTACGGCAAAAATATTACAACTCCTTACGTAAGACTAATTGTAAGTCAACATCGTATAAGTGCCTGACACCTGATATTTATGCAAATACATACATCTGTAGATCCTCTATACAACTTTGTAGTATTTATCCGCTAATAGAGGTCGTTTATGTAAACTTGTTTAAATTGCCTGGTATTAAAATGTCTAATTCGTCAAGACACTTGACCGGTTTCGACACGGTCTCGCCGTATATATTACTTCTCCAAGGTTACATTCTAATCTATTCTGTCTAAATAAGCGTGCAATAATAAAAGGCAAAAACACAAACATAAATAGTTTTCGACGATTTAATAACATGCTGGGCGACCGAGTAATTATTGCCTGCACATAAAAAAACTCGATACAAAACTATGACGCAATCTTAAGCAATAAACACGAGCACGACTGAAATTAAAAGCTGACGATCATAAAATGATTCGATTCGAATTGTATTGGCAAACGATTTTATGGCACGGTTACTTCAGAGCCGCGAATTCGAAGAAAATAGTACATAGTTTAGCTGTGAATATTATTATTAAATACACACGGATTAAATATTGGCAGAAGTTCTCTTGAAAAATCGCAAACTACAAAGAAACGACCTGATTTGGCACTACAGGCGTATTAGTAATTTTTTGTTTAGAATGTTACCAAGCACCTAAAGCTAAGATAAACATACCCTTCCTCAATAAGGAGAAGATCTCTTTGAAAAATCTCCATTCACAAAATCACAGCCTTCCGTGCCGGCTGATTGCTTTTAAGACCAAGTTAGCAAACTTGGTCATAAAAGCAACAAAATTGAGATATTGTTAATAACCAAAATAGAGTCTATTGCAGCGAAGTCAATCCTTCAATTTCTAACTAAATGCGATACCCAAAAAAATGGTAACATTCCTTCAAAATAAGCCTCAAAATTTTGTTAGCCTTTACCACACTGCTGCGACTACCACCAGTTTATGAATATAGGAATGGTATGATTCAGTTGAATCAAAACGGTGTATGCAACGCTTACAACGGACATTATGACATAGGAAGCGATCAGTTGTGGTTGGTTTAGTCGTCCGCCATCTTCCTCATCGACATTTTTGGAACATTACCGAACGAAAAGGACGTAGCAACAGAATCCATTTAAATGATTTATAAGAGCATGTCAACAATGAATGAAACCACTCAAAAAAGCCAACGATGGATCAACAGATTATTGAACAAAAAAATACTAACAGCTTCGCTCGTACTCTTCCTGAAATTTAATGGCCAAAATTAAGAGGAATAAATTCTAAATGCAACGTTGGTGGACTGTTTGCAGATGTTGCTCCAGCATGAAAGCAGTTTAATTGTTTGGTAGGGTCTTGGTGTTTTTGAACCTACGATACATTAAAGAAGCTGTAATAAAAGAAAAACAAGTTTTATTAAGGGCCAAATAAATTAGCTGATTTAATATTGGATCATTATTTATGGCGAAAATTTGATTAAAAAAGAATTGTGGGTATACACAGCACCGAATTACTTTCCATGCGAATGTCAATGTCAAAACGTACATTGGATAGCTTTTAAACATTTGCATTTACGTATGGAATACAAACACATGTGTTTAACTTTTTTTTTTAATTTATACCGTTCGAGATTTTCAGAATTAGAACAAAATGCATCTCAAATTAGCCTGGACGGCGAACGAGGTTGTTCCAAGTTTTTATTTATTTATAAATTATGCGGAGTCATTTGCGAAAAAAAAAAACCGACACATCTTATCGCCATCGACGATTAACTTAAATTCCAGCGGCCATTCTAGGAAGTCGACACCATAAAATGGCGACTAAATTATGCATAGTGATTGTGACAACGTTTATCACGATCGTTAGCTTTTCGTATATACGAGATGACGTCATCGCCATTTTTATACGAAGATTAAAGGTGGATAATTGATCGCAAAGGTAAGCGATTTATGTTTGAATTCGTCACGCGATAAAATCGACAACTTTGTGTATGGAATGGTGTGACTATTAGTCAGGGAGATACGTAATAAGGATTACATTCCTAATGGGCTTATTAATTCCTAAAAATAAGTTTTTTATCCAAAATATCTTCGCTGTGCTCGCATATCGAAGTTGGCTATTTTCCTAGAGGATGCAATAGGGGATACATGGATAAAAATGAATAACCGGAAGTCACGTCTTACTTTAGCATTCTTATGATTTCTTTCAATAGGTACATTAAAATTTGTCATTTTCATGATAAGCTTTGAATTTTGTGCCTCAAATATGTTATCATGTTTTACCGGAAACGACAACTAATTCATACGTACAACAAAATAATTGATGTTATTCTTCAAGATGATATTGTGAACACAAGTCTTTTTTTATTAATGTATAAATAAAAAAATCTAAGTTACTTTATTCTATGATTTTATTTCCCCGTTACGCATCTGTAGCAATATGACACGCATTCAATAAAATGGCAACCAAGCGAAAGCTCTGTTTATAGAAAAGAAAATGGCCGACTTAATATAATATTGTTGGCAAACCTACTAGGAAGCATCTACTTCGTTTGAAATTAATAATGTTACATAAGTAAATTTCACGTACGTTATCCATGTTATTGTTTAATTTTTTTACTGTAAAAGGAAGAAATGATATTGTACCTAATATTGTTATAATTTTTACATTGGATATCAATGATGATGCAAGCGATTAACTCTAAGATATTTAAAATAAATATAAAATGTGTGAAATCTAGTTTACGAAAATAAATATTTTAATATCATGTCATTTTCATTTATTTTTATTAACAAAATACCGGTTGGCTTCTTGAAACTTCATGGAATTGTTCAAGGTCAACGCGGAACGGTAACAACCAAAAAGAAATATTTATATGACAGTTATTTTTAATTTATCGAGCTTAAAACAAATTCAAAACAAAAAAATTCCAACAAATAAACTTTTTTTCTCTCTAATCTCTTTTAATTAAAAAAGTATCCATATATATTTCAAAGCCATTTACATAAACGCGAAGTTCATTGGATAGAGGGCGCGTTATCGCTTAAACGACTTCGTGTTTAACCTGTCCCTTGGAGAGGAAGAGCGCTGGAGTGGGGGAGACGAGGGAGTCTAACAAAAATAGCGTAGACTCAGAAACTTTTCCCAGTAATTTTTCTACCCCCACCCTATAAATAGAGTAATTTTGATCGATTTGTTTTCGTTAACTCGCTTGTTTTTTTCTTTTATTCAGATGGTGAAATATGATTAATTAGCGTGGCGTAAAGGTCAATCTAATCGTTAGAAGATCAAAGGTAGAATACTTACGCGTTAATGAAAGTTGTATATCCTCTGCTGGATTCGTGGATCCGGCGAAAAAAAATCCGTTTTTATACACTAAATTAGATTAAAAATCAAGCACATGTCTGTTGGTCGCGACCATCACCAATCACAAGACGAATAAATATTAATCGAATTAAAAAAATCACACTGTGACGCACCGATTTTTCATGACGTAGTAACTGTTGTTTTAACGATGATGGATATACCTATACATAGAGCAATTATCCTATAAATGTTATCCTGTAGAAAGTGCAAAGAAACGGGGCACGGAACAAAGAACACAACCAAACTCGGGCGAGTTGTGCGGCGGGTTCTGGGCGGAGTGCAAGTGGCTAGGGCAGGGCAGCAACGGCCACCGTTGTAGCGCAGTCGCTGAACATTTCCCCGTTAACATCTGCCGGTATACACGCCGAGTTGTCTCTTTTCCATGCGAAAACGCAGATTTAAAAAAAAGAACACCGAGTAGAATGCCCCAACACTCAAACGCTTCATCCGTCTGCGATGTTGCATACAACAACTAACGCTTTCTGGTCCGCGTCAAAGTTATGTCTGACTATCGATTCAAGTCATCGCTACACCGCTTCCATCATGATTGAGCTTTTTGTCTCTTCGTCGGACGTGAATGAGCCTACAGCTGGAAATAATGGGTCGAAGGGAGGTTGGTTGGTTTCTACGTCTTTCTGTCTCCGTCTCCTTCGTTCTCGTTACGTGTACGCGCTCCACGTTCTTCGTCTAGTCCCGCCGCATTCGCGATGGAATGTGGCCTCTCCTGCGTGTTCGCCTTTCGATCCGGAATACTAAGTGCCGCATCATTTCGGAATTCAGATACACGGGGAATCAATTACAAAAGGATAAAAAGCGAACGTTCAATCGGATTATATTTATTAGCCTTTCGGGGTCATATAGATTTTTTTTGTCTACTTCGTCAGCGAACCAATACCAAAGTAAAAACCTCGCCGGAAAACTTATCCAGTTCCCCCTATTTATGGAGTAATTTTGTTATCAAATAGGTCGGTTTTTTACTCTACTTTAGTATACTATTAGGGAGAAATTTTAGATGTTTTCCTAAAACCGTAGTTGTAAATATTCTCGGTTGGAATATTGTTTGTTTTTCCCAATGAAGTTACACTGAAATTTAAGGATTCGGGAAACGCACTAAGATTAATAATCGGTAATAGGTAATAGGGGAAATCTAGGATATATCAAAAAGGTCGTTTTCGTCACAAGCGGTACACAAAAACCTGCACAACCATTGGAACTTCTTCTGCTTTATTATGATACTTCGTGGGATAAAAGGCCAATTCCTCTTCTATCCGTAGGTGTGGACGTTGTCCTGCTTTCCGTCTTGTTCATTATTTTTTTTCAGTTCCTCCACTTGTTTGATAGTGCCAGTGCTTGTTTTTTCTTTAAATGTGTCCTCCATTTCACTGTCCCAAGGCCTACCTCCTCATGTGTTTTCAATTTTCACCAATTTCCTTATTATTTTCACTTGCCTGCTTTTGTTCAACCTACATATTGTCCCCACCATCGTAGGTGAGACTGTTTCATCCAAATTCCAATATATGAGAGCAGCTTGAAAAGTGGCCAGGCTCACACAGAAACGATTTTTCTTTGTCAAATGGAATTTTATTTCTCAACATAGTATTCTTGTAAATCTATACATTGTTCCCAGCGATGCTCTTATCTCTTTAATCCGTCGAAATAGTAATTAATATTTTGTTCTATAAAATAGGCTTTTACGAATGTGACTCACTTCTATCCTCCGAGCAAAACTTTGAGCTTATGAAACAGAAAAGAGTCGAATTTCAGCAACGACAGCAACCCTGAACTATTCATTCTTCTTTTTCTTCAAACCTTAGGTGATTGTTTAGCTTGCGCATATGCGTCCATGCAGTGAAAGGTTCACCTCAAAGTAATTAACGTATGCTTGTTAAAGTGTCAAAGAAGCCCCACTTTAGGGTAATATTTTTTCACTTGGTTATAAGTAAGGATAAACTGATTGTGATTTACACATTGATGGAACAGCTTACAATAGTTGCCAAAAGTAAAAAAGTGTCTAATTCAAAAAAATGTGCCAAACGAAAACTTGGTTTACTAGGATCGATGATCTTAACTTACTTTCGCCGATTCATAGCATTTTTTTTTTTTCAAAAAACCACATCGTAATGTAGAAACATTCCTTTCGATTTATTGCATAATCAAAGTCACGCCATACGTTCCGATAAACGTTTATGTATAAACTGCAGTCTTGCAATCCAATCTACATATTGTCCTAATTAAAGTCAAATTAGATAAGCCGCTTCATGATATTACCGGTTTTAAATAATGCTAAATCGAGTATAAAACATGTCCTCGTTTCGATAACGTGAGACAGGCGAAATTCCACAAACACAAATTTCACAAGTTTCTGTGACTTGATAAAGTCTATTGCTTAACGAACGCAAATAGATATACATATATTTTGGGCGCTATTTGTACACGACAGCTTGACATTCGTCTGATAAGGAAACTCAAATAAGATGTCCGACATAAAAGGTATCCTTTCATAAGAAGCAAGATAAAAATTTGGAAAATTACTGAGAGCCTACAACCTTTTTTGTAATTAGCGTTATCTAACGTTTAAAATTATATTTCCAATTATAGATGAGCGCTTTGTAAGCATTTCCTAATTTGATAATTTTAGGAGATTAAAGCATTAACCTATTAATCAAACAACGTTTTTTTTTTTTTATCTACGTATTTAATATACTTAAATATTTCTAGCTTATATCTAAAACGCTAATAGAGGTCCAATTTGCGTAGAGTAAAAATGCTATGCGGTTGCCAAAAGTTCATGTCATCGACATAATCAGAATATTTTTCCCATGCTGCTGGCACGGACCTAGCATATCTCGAACGTTGAATATTGTAACAAAACAATATCGCCCAAAAATAAACCGAGGAATATTTTCTGCATTATCTCCGCCTGCCTTCTTCATTCTAACAAAATATGCGTATCTATATGCGTACGTACAATACATTTAACATGTATATGCGAACTACGCACTTTGGCAATGGGAAAAATTGTAACTCGGATTATTTCCACGATTTTTGGAGGTTGGCACTCCGCCTCACAAGAACCTAAAAATGCAAATTGTGTTTGAAATTCAGCCATATTTTATATTAAAATTAGAACTGGCGATAGCGTCGAGTACAAAATGAGGAACTCAGTCATTAAAATGGAAATTTGTAATGATGTATGTTTTCAATTGCCAATGTTCCACAAGTTCATTTCCATTTATGTACAAGTTTTTTTTTTAATTACATATTATTGGTAGTGAATTGGTGAAGATACATCACGCCTATAAATTTTGGCTTGATCCAAAGAAGATAGAGAGATAGAAGAATAGAGAGAAGAAGATATATTTATCAAAAATTTGTCAGTGATGAATTTCGCAAAGTTCGACCAAAAAAACATTCGCATTGTGCGGATGATTGAAGACGATAGACATAAGACTTACCATGAGATAGTGGCATCCTTATGCATATCGAAGACTGCAATACATTCGATTTTACCTGAACGTTTAGGTTGGATTCCGCATAATTTGAGCCAAGCACAAGAACACTCGGTATCAATTAGACAGAGGAACTTCGACAAAGAAAAATTCTTTTAAATTTGCAAGAATTTTTCGCTAATTACAACACAAACATTTTACAGAATAATTTTTAATACCATGAAAGGTGTGATAATGAAGCTGTTGATATAACAAACGCAAATTGCTTAATTTAACTAACGGATAGTGCTCAGAGCAAATTACGGTAGAAGTAGGTTCTTAAAACATTAGTAGCATTACAACGTCAGAATTCAGGTTATGTTGATCTATGATTTTAGAGATCTAAGAAATGGTACTGCCAATTAGTATTGATTCCTGACCTACACGTCGTTTCGATATTAACCAATTAAAAGACAAACATTAAGCTTAAATAAAATCAAAATTTCTGGCCTTGATTCTATGTTATGTTTTTAGGGGAATTTGCACCATAACCAATAAGAAGGCAAAAATACCCAGTCAATAAGTAAATTAGAATTAAAAATGTAGCCACGGTATGTTTCAATTTACCATATAAGTAAAACATTTAACTTTCAAATTAACGCTTGCATACTTACAAGCAAACCTGCTCCGATATTATTTGACCTTCATTTAACCTTAAGCAATGTTCAGTTACGCATTTCAATCCTGATTGTAGGAGTTTATTGGTCTATTTTCTTAGGAAATTAGTATAATAAATAAATGATAATTGCGGTTTACTTTAACGCAAGATTTCGCAATTTAATCTCCTCGGGATAGTAATCAGGCGAGTTGCGGTAAATGTTTCGCTCCTTTTTAGTTGAGTCAACGTACCTCTCGTCGTAATCTGTAGATTTAATCAACGTAGGCAATGTGGAAACGTCTTAAAATGATTGCATTTTTATTGGTGCCATTAAGAAAACCAGTTACAGTTAAAGTACCGTTAATTATGTCACTACCGACAGCTGGTATTAAGGAGAAAATAATTGACAATAACAAGCAAGACACCAGACGACTAGGAAGTCATTGAGTCCATCTCGTAAATATCGCATGGAAAGCGGCAGCGCGTTGCTGCTGCTGCTGCTGCTGCTGGGATGGTGTCTTTTCACACGGCTGATTGAGGAAACGCAAAAGACTTCTTTCCAAAATAAACGTCGACAGCAGCGCTACGTACAAATTCATGGTAATTTATTTAACTTTAGAGCCGATTATTTGTATATGCAACATGATCTATTTCTGGCGATTATGCGCATTGCGGTACTTTGAACTCAAGTGTTGAACCATAAATAGGACGACCGTATGCACATAGTCACAAATGTGTATGATGCGCACTATTCGCCATTTTGAAACACTTCGTTGCGTGTCATTCATGGACGAAAACAAACAGGTCAATGCTTATTGAACTAACCAACTAGCATTGCAAACGCACAGCATCCTTTAACAGATATTTTATAATATTTACTCAAGTACTTTGGAAAATATAACAAAATAACTGGAATTAATAGAAAATTTGGGAATATTGCCAGAGAATAATAAAGTTAAGTGAAGTAGAATTAAACATTGATATTGAGATAATTAAGTGAAATTTAAACAAATACAAGTGATTAAGAAAGCGGTGAACTAACGGTAAGACAAGTAAAGCTATTGCTAATAATTGTGCGAAATTAACTCACCAGCAGGTGATAACTAGCAAATTTCAACATTAGCTGGGCTAAAGCAATTCATTATTATGGAAAGTACTAAAGTTCTTTGATCAATAAGCTCACCTCAGTTGTTTTTGTTTTTCTCTTTCTGGGATAGATTGCAAAGTTCATAGATTAAAAAGGGTAGGGGAAGTTCCACCGTAAGAAGGGAAGAATAATACAAGTCATGTGAAGATATATATCTTCTAGTAGACATTCGAATAGATAACCAATAAACACTCCCTTGTTGCATTATTCTTTTCTCTTTGGTGCATTGGTGAACAAGGGGAAGCTCTAACTTAAGAAAAGAAGAAGCACTTGCATGAAATACGAATATACCTTTCATTTCACTAGGGTCTGTTGTGACGATGATAATGTTGATAATGATATATTCGTACAAGCCGGAAACTAAGTAAAAATCAACTGTTCGGATGTTTCCAGATCATGATAATGCTCCTTCACACAGCACATCAAATAATTAATTATTTGAAGAAGAAAAGCATCAAATCATCAGTGCCCCTGATTTATCACTAAACGACTTCTTTTGTGTGTCTGTGGTCAGCGATTTTTATTACCTCAAAGAGCTATTGAAACCTTCAAAAACCATGTTTTGGAGATGCAATAAGATGATTTGTACCAGAAATTCTTTTCCTTCCATTGCCTTTGTAAGAACTTAAAAAGTATCTAAAGTCTCACTTAAATATCTTCACTTATGCTTTCTTTTCAATACAAGAAACTTCAGTTAAATTTTTCGACTCTACCAGTTTGCACGTGCTTTATGACAATAAAGTGCACAACTAGTTAGTTCCAAAAATGTATAAAAATCAGGTTCGGGATTACATCAAAATAGCAAAATTTAATGTTTTTTTTTTTTCGAATCTTAACATTCAAAGGATTTACTATGAGATTCATGGGTTTCTAAAATATTGTAGAATTGTAGCAATATTTTGCTAATCTCCAAAAGAGTGAAGCAGAGCTCCTCACAAACAAAGCATAATTAGATAATCAATACGTATAGCACATAAACCATGACAATCAACATTACTCGTTCAATTCACACCATGCAAATATGTCTCATCATTTTAATATCCGCTCATACGCCATAAAAAATACAATATACATTTCATTTCCACATAAGAGTTAGTCACGATAATAGTTCAATCTTGTTTATGAGGAGTTAATAATAACGCAAATAAATAAATTGATGGTCCGACACGTTTCGTGCGGTTCGAAAAAACAGCCAAGGTCGCTGGAATAATAGACATAACGTTTGCGTGATTCATTATATGTATAAACGAGAAAACATGGCGAATGTGTGCACAGTTCAGCTGTGTCGATTTGCTCAATGAATTAGATAGTTTAAGTGTAAATACGGGTCGCTAAAAAATTTTTTGACGTCAATAAGTTTATTAGACTCCAATAAAAACCCATAGTATAAGCCCACCATTGTAGACGAGATACAGCTGGTAAATACTCGATGTGTGGGTTGTATTATGGTATTTACATTTCGCGGATTACTTATTTACTGTTAAAGTGATCGTTTTTTTAAATAGGAATACGTGATATGTCCAGAAATGTAAAGTTGAGAAAAATTTGAGAATATTGCTGCTATATTCATGTATAAAAAAAAGTAAATACCTATTCTACATTTAATTCACCAATTAGTGCCGCGTCTCAAATTAGGTTCTGACATAACCCTTCAAAAATATCTTGCAAAACATGTACGGCACAAAATGTTTGCAGGACAATTAGTACGTACACGAAATCGGAGTATTCATTTTATATCTTATAGCGTGATTATACAATGAAATTCCTATAGATGGATGCAACCTCCTTTTCTATAAAAAAAAATCAGACTGGCTTTAGATCTCAAAAACAAATGAACGTCCAAGAGCGAGAAAATTACAATTAACGTTTTCAAGGATTTTCGCTTATTACTTCTTGAGATATCAACTGCTTCCAGACACGTTGGCCATTAAAAACAATTTTAGAAATGTATAATCACAAAGTAACATTTAGAAAATGAAAATTCCGATTGGTTCGTCTGTCCAATTCCGTAGAGGAGAATCGGATAGCCATTGGTAACAAAGGTGAATCGCCAAAAAGTTGCTTTCTTTTTTTAAGGGTGTTTGACAGAATGTGTGCAGATTGTGAACTCTTCATCCAATCCAATTTCTTGCACTATGAACACTGAATCTAATCATCCTTCGTTGAAGTTTATTTTTCTGGTGTATTATTTTTTCGCTACTGTCCAAAGTCCAACGGTCGGAGATTACATTTTGAAAGCATTGAAACGGATTTAATCCTCTACTCCCTAGTTGCTTGCACCTCTATGTGCAATTGATTTGTTGTTCAACATTCTCTTGGCACTCCAGTAGCTTTTTCAATATAGGTACTACGTTTTTTTGAAATATCTAAACCAACAAAAACTGACATTCACACCACTGACCCATTCATCCTCTAACACGAGAAGAAACGTGGCTCGCGCTTAAAAGTGTCGTATAGTGTCCCCAACTGAGGTCAAAGAAAAAGGTTAAGCTCAACTTTAATTTCCCAAGCACCCAAATTCACAAGTGGAGTGGTGCAAATTAAATTAAAAATATAAGAAAGATATAACTGATGGTCCGATTTCTTACTGATCCATCAATACTAGAAATCTGAAATCCATGTAAAAATAAATACATCAAAATTAAGTGGCAAAATATTTGGCTTAGAGTTAATAAAGGGAATAACCCAAACAAGAGTTAAAGAAGTGGCAAATTACAAAATTATTTTAATTATTAGTTTTCAGAAATAATTAACTAAATAAGAGCACTTGAAGCATATCTCAGTCATAACCTTTGTAAAAATGTAAATAATTTCAACACTCCGTTTTGGTCTTTGAACTAAAGTAATACTGCATCGTCGCATTTAGAAGCAGTTTCGATTTATAATCACGTTGCATAATATTTGGACAATATAAGAAGATAAAGATACTTGAAAATTTCACCGTAATCTTATTTCAAGGTCAATCAATTCTTTCTCGATTGCTTGGAACGAAGGTCAAACAAAGGTGAATCGATATTATCTAATTATAAATCAGCTATTAAATCAACGCATACATCTAAACAATAATAAAAGAGCAGAAATAATATCCGACAAGGAATTAAAAAAGAAGCAAGGTACGAAGAAACAGGTATCGCTGGTTAATTTACAATCACTTGGAGCGGGACGAAAGTGATAATTCACAGTGAGTAAATTCGCCGTGCAATAAATTAGCGGCGAATAAGAAAAACAGACGTGTTTTACGGGTAAGTTTAGAAGACATTCTAGCAACGTTACAGCCACAAATCTTTTGAACCGTGACTCGTCCGACAAAACTCGACTATACAAAAGCGTAGGGAGCGTTGAGATACAAGAGCGGGAGAGGGGAAATGCGGGGAAAAGGACGGACACGTAGACCCTGACATGGGAGGCAGCAGGAGATCCTGTCCCCTATCAAATAACGAGCTGACAAAGAGGTGCCATTTAAAACCTAAATAATCTAACAGGTGTAACGGTCTGTTCGTTTTGGAGGACAAAGAAAGGTCATCGAACGGATTAGTGTTGGGCTGATTATGTTGTCGCTTCCATGATCGCTCTCGGCGCTGCACTTAATTGCGTAAAACTGCAATACTGTTACGGAGACTGATTTCAAAGCATACGTACCACTATATACGTTCACATTCACATGGATACAGTGGTTTCCAAAGGAAAACAAACTTATATAAGGCAATTCAGTTGACTGTCGATTGGAATGCACGGAGGACCTACTAGAATCCTGTGTTTTATGTCGAATCCACTAGGAGTAGGCCTTTTTGCCAGTACGTCACCAAGCCGCTTCCTTTTGTAAGTACGAGTAGAAAAAATAAAGCACAATCTATATATATAAAAAAAAACTTTGAAAGAAATTTGTAATGTTTTTTTTTTTAACAAGGAGCAGCTTAGCTCGCAGGACGTCGTAAAAAATTTTTGAAGGTCTTCATTTCACAAGAGGTCACTAACCATACACAATTGGCTCATTTAATCCTGAAAGTCTATTGCAAAACTGGAAGTTTCATCATTTTGCTTAGAGTTATTTTGGTAGTCTATATTAATTTCCTTTACATTTTAATTTTTTACTCAGTTATTCGTATAATGATTTAAAGTCTACACGTTCTTCATCTAGAAAATAAGTCCAATTACATGGAGGAATCAACGCTCAATACATTGTAGCAATTGCGTACGATTAAATTAAACGTTTGCCTTTCTTATAGTGAAAGATTAATCAGAAATGAACTTAATCAAACGTTATTTTCTATCGGACAACCGTATATGCGTGCTTAACAGACACACGAACATCGATTACAGCTACGAAACAACTTTCTCCTGTCGACATGTTAATGCATCCTGAGCAGGAAGTTGGAACTGACATGACACTTTCAATCATTTCTTAGCTGCAATTAAACTCATTGGCGTAATCAACAAAAAGGAACAACTTCGCTGTCTCTGAGGACTACATATCAAATCCTTCTTTTTTGACGACATTTCTATGAGATACATTCTTATATATTTAATTAACGTATAGTATCGTCATGCAAGACCTTTGTTGAATGTCGCTCTTTGCCTAAAGTAAATAGCAGAAAAGAAATAGGTAGATAATTGGAATCCTAGAGGTTAAATGAAGGTCTTTCGAAAATAAACCCGTTTAATCAGACAATTTATGTGTGTATCTAATCGAAAACATATTAAGATATACAAGTGATTAATGCTAGTTTTGTTTATTTACTTTGTTTCACGAAATTTATTAACATACAATGAAACGGACACAAGAAAAATGCGATTAGATATCCCAGAGTTATTAACGTGCGTGCCTAGTGCTACACAGATATGAAATATAGAACTCGAAGAACAAAGGTAAAATAAAGGTTATTTCAAAATGTCAAAGGAACAATAACACTTTTCAAAATTTAACGAGTTATAAACAATATACTTTTTTTTTATTTCGTTTTTCTATTGTTTGAGTGATTTGTCAATAAGTTTTTATAGGAATGTTCAATGCTTTGGGTTTTAATTTTGTGTTTATTCAAACAATTCAGATATTTTCAACATAATTATGCAAATATTAATACTTTTAATTCGTTTTTATACAAATAGATCTACATTAGTCAAGACTGAATAATTACATTCATAATCATTTTTAATTATTTCTATATCAAGGGAGTTGTCGACTTGATTATGTTAATATGAGCAGACATCATAAAAGTGATAGCATTGCGCATAAATCAAAAGTGAGCATAAATTGTTAAAGCCTCATATCAACATCTAAATATACACATTGAGTCCAAAATAATAAACGCAATTACAGATGTTCCTAAATTAATGGAAATAAAGCAATGTAACAACCTCAATTACCATTATTTAAGTTGCAAGGCAGCGCTAGCTGTAATAATAAAATTAAAATAAAAACGAACATGTAATTAAAGAGTTGATGAGTAAGCAAGCCAGATGTCTAATCAATCAAGTGTATTCGGTGAAATTTTAATTAAAAGGATGATGATAGTCCTCCAGTCGATCAAGTGTTCTTAACCTTTTAACTTACTACGCAATTGGGTTGTTTTTATTCGGAGCATTAAATATTATCTGCGTCGATAAATATGGCTCGATGTTGTTTATTGTTTGGCTATAAGATTGTAGTAATTTCCAGCTACTTTTAAGATTGATAGAGCCAACAAATGTTTATCTTGAATACTACGAAAAGTAAATAAGATACAATCGAGTATGTGTCTGAGAAAAAAAATTACTTAAAGGGGAACATGTACAATCTGAATATAAGTATTTGTACTAGGTACTTCAAATTTAGCGCCATTCTTCAACAACTTAACCTAGAAAATTTACATCGCGCATATGCAGCTGCATTATTAGAAATTCCGAATATATTCTTTTCTGATCTGATAATATCCTGGAAGTGCTTCTCTTTGTTTCTAAATATGCAATATTGACTTTTTTTGTTTGTTTTGTGTTTATTTCTTCTGAAAATTCAATCATCTACTTTGAAACTGATTTTTTTGAAATACTGGAATTCAGCTTTCTCAATACTGGGCTTTGTCACAATTTCAGTGATGATGATGTTAACTGTTTGACAATTTCGACAAGTAGCTATTATGGATCTAAACTGCTTTTCTTTGATTATCTTTAACTTATTAATAGCAACATCAAAAATTTTAGGATGACTAGTAACACTGAGGATGTAATATAAACAACAAGTTATCTCAATACCATGTTTGCTGGAGATAATAATAAATTTGCCCACTAGCATTTTGAGCTATACTTCATTTGCGTTATGTTCTTTGGGTTTAATATCACACTCTCAAGGTCTAGATGGACGACATTAAGCATAAAATAAATGTATACCTTTTAATTGAAGTGTAGCATAAAAATAATATTTTGCAATGTTATCTACAATTCATTGTATTCCTCAACTAAGCAAACAACTTTCATGTTACACGCGCATTCAATTCTAATCTTCCATATTGTTTCATGTATATTTCCAAATATAATAAAAATCTACAAAGCATAAAGAAGAATTCTTACCGGTTGATGCTGATATTGAGCATGGAGGACTGTGGAACGTGACCTTCGAGGGGTTATGCCCACATTTTCGCCACGCATGATCGATTCCACGACTGAAAATACAACAATGATCTATTTTAAATAAACAATGACAGAACGGGCAAACTTACTTACTACGAAAACGAGAACACATACGTGCTGTATCTTTTGTTGGTGAGAATAAGGAAAGGGTAGATTTTCACGACTTTTTTTAGTAGCCAATAAAATTCTGGCTTTATGTTTACTTTGGTCTAAATAAAAGTCAATCGGCATTAGCTTCCGAAGCATGAACGATTTTTTCTATATTTCTACAAATAGCACTACACGTCTTACACAAAATGCTAATGCCAACGATCAGTTTTTACACGTCATTAGCTTTAATCGAATGCTTTACAATGACGATCCCAGTGGCATCTTGAAAACGCAGTTAATTTTGTATCCTGGTAAAAACTAAATATTAAAAGAAGCAAAAGCAGGAATACATAAAGAGGCGTCGATGAGAAGTTAGACAATAACAGAAATGCACAAAAAGAAACTGCAATCCATAGAGATAAGATTCTTAAGAAAAATAGAAAATAAAATGGGAACAGGTAAAATAAAAAATATAATATCCAGAGAAAACTTAAAGGTGAGATTAATAGATATTAATACCATGAAGGTTTAGGTATGTAAAACAGATGGACAGGATAAGACTAACAAATATGGTTTTCTAACTAGTAGAACGAGAACAGGAGTCAGCTCGAGGAACAAGTGGCGATAAAGAGTTAAAAAAACTCTGGACAGAAATGGGGAATATGGTACAAGACAGAAAAAGCATGGAGAGAGCTATGGAAGGCATATTATATTTACAGAACATGCAACGTCTTTTTTGGAGGATGGGATCCTGCCATTTGGTGACCTGTGGATAAAATGCTGCAAATCACGGACGCCTATGTAACCAAAGTTACACCTCTTTCGAAAGTATTATGGACATAATTCTTGCGCTATGCACATGAGCAAATTAAATGTCGTTAGGTATACTAAATGCATCATAAGTTTCTTATTATCGTCGTATTTATAATGCATTGAATACTATATCTGCAATCATCCATAATTTAATAGTATCAAAAATCAAACAAACGAAATATATTGTTAGAACTACGTAAACATTTGTTCGCTTAATAATTGCAATGATTCAGCGAGTTTCGTTTCCACCCACACTACATATTTTGGCACTAAAAATCAAATAGTACTAACTAATATAAAACATTATTATTAAAGATATTTTGTAAATAGCTAACAAAATCAAAGTTCGCATTCAATTACATAAAACAATTTCAAAATTCCTTGTAGGTTGTAGTTAATGTTTTTACATTGAAGCGTTTAGTTTACACGGTAGTAAATATTAGATCCAACCGGATTTCGTACGAATTTCTCTTGGCAAGTATGTACTTGTTTCCAAAAATATAACTGGAGCAAGTCAATGGAATAACGCGTCGGTAATAAATTGCGAAATAAATGCGTTGCCAACATGTAATTTATAACCATGACGATATATTTACATTGTTTCAAAAATAGTTGCCGCTAAAAATAGTTTTACCTCCGTAACCAAAAGAAAACGATATTTTTCCTCGTACAAAAGTTTTGTTTATTGTTTGCGTTATGCGTTTACGTCTATTGAAGGTGAATGGAAGAATTTGGCATAGACAAAAGTTGATAATTAGTTCACTAACTTCAAAAACTGACTAGATTCACTAAGTTAACAAGAGCAGCTAAAAAAATTTTTATCTACTTATTGCATTTTTCGCAAATCGTATTGACAATCTTACGAAACGAATATCTGAATTTTTAATAAATCCAGAAAAGTGAAGGAATCTTTAATGTAAGATAAACACTAGACACTGATAAGAGTGTTTGTACTCGTCAGAATGGAAATCTTGGGTTTAGATGGACGTGCAAAGTCCCGTCTCCTATCGGAACAAATCAAAAGGTTTTTAGATTGTTTGGCTTTTTGTGAATTCTATCTGTCTGGTGAGGATAGATTGCTGACTAGTCTCATGTGTCACTGACTTGATTCAATTGCCAATGACCTGTCCTTTTGAAGCGTACTTTGTATTAGTTTGTTTTATTTTGTTTTTACGCACTCATTCGACTAGTTTGTGTTCCTCTCTTTCTCAAAAAACAGTTTGTGTTTTGTTTATCAATGTCTGTTTGATGTTGATCCGGCATTAGAAGCTAAAAGACAACATCCTACAAAGCAACCAACCTAGTATCCTTACAAGAACACAGAGTTTTATGAGGTTTCTGTAAAAATGAAATTTTTGTAAATCGTAGAAAATTGAGCGTGGTACCATAACTAAATTCCTGATTACGTTCGGTTGGCGATCGCAGATTTCTGGAGAAAACACTAAAAATAAAAAAATAATAAGAAGCACGATTGCTATAAAGCCGATTGCCTTTACGTAATCGTAATCGTACATGGGAAGTTGGAGCTATTCGACTCGAATCTCGCGCTACTCGCCTTTACGATAGGAATTACAGTGCAAACTTTTCACTGGAAAAGTGCCATTATGGGTAGGTATCGGAATTCCCCATTTCGCATCCGAAACGGATGGCTTTTTCCGCACGTCGTGCAGATGAAAAACTAGGTCACACACACGAGGTTCCCTCTCCGTCCAATTCAACGGATACATCCTTCTCGGTTTACGTTTAAAAATTTGTCTTGGCTGCGCGGACTCGCCCTATTCATTAATTTTATCGCATCATCCCGACGGGAAAGTTCACTTTCTAAAATGGCAATCTTCCATCTCACTCGTTCCCCTTTATATTTCCTTTCTTTTGCTCCAGCGCGAAAGAATATTAGCCTTTCTCGTTCCTGTCTTCGCCGTCTATCCTTCTCGCCGCTTTACTTTGTTGTGCCAGCACACAAAGGTTCAATAGATTACCGGTTTATCTGGCGTCGGATAAAGACGGAATCGTGACCTTTGATAACCTTGGGCAATTTCCAAGTTTCCAGTTTTAATACCTCTGGGATGACGGACGATCTCGTAAAAGCAAAATTAAAACAATAATTTTCCACGATGGTTAGCTAAGCGGTACGTTGGCGGGTTAATTTGGGTATTTATGTATTTAAATGAGATTTATAAAATCAACAACACAAAATAAATATTATTTTGCGAAGTTTATTGGTATAAATTGGCTGTGGACGAGTGCATTAGGATGAACGCCATGTAGACAATTCCATTAATTAACATGTAATAGCAGTAATTTATAAATTTAGAATTTGAGTGTAACCAAAAGAATGAAAACAAGTTAGATCAAAAGCTTTCAAATCCGCTTTAAAAGCAAATGTTCTTATAAATTACTAATAATAAAAAGTTAAAAAATAGTAGATTTCAGCACAAACGAGGAGTTCAAAATATGCAGGTATTATTTACAGATAGTTGGGAATCATTAACAACACTAAAGAACCATATGTGGATTTTGAAAAAAAACGGAAAAACAAAACCTTAGTGTTTTGGATGGAATCAGGACAAGGAGGCTTGTGATCAGTGTTGCCAGCAAGGATAATGTGTTCGTACCAACATTCAGTTCTAAACCGTACGGTATAAAAAAAAAACACACTATATGAATGTTTAATTAATTAATTAAAATTAATTTTTGAAAAATTCCTTGTTCTTATTGCTTTTTACGTGTACTCAAATAAATGAAAGTCCATTGTTATATTCAAGCAGAAGAAAAATTCGTAAATTAAAAGATCGTGAAAACTTCTAAACTAGTATCTTCCCTCTTACACAGGATAATAACAACAACAATAGCAGAAAAACTGTGCTTTGCAATATTTCCCCACATAAGCCTTTAACTATTAACTTTCGCAATTTAGGTAACTGTTTAATACATTCTGGCTAGAAGAGTAATTTCGTCGACGATGTAATAGGCTCCCGATGCCACCCACGGTTACATTACGTCGGCGTACCAAGTAGATTCACTTATTTCTCTCTCTGTTCCCTTTCTTTAATGGTAGTTCGGAGTCATTGTACTGATGCGCTAGTTGTTGCAAGGTGCCTTGTTGTTTTTCCGGGACACGCACAGCTCACTATCTAAAAGTTTTACGGCCTTTCGCTTGACCGCCGCAGGGAACCGACATTCTACGCGATAACGCGTTGTTTATTTTTACGAGATAAATTCTTAATTTTAAAGATGATACGGCGACCACGGTCAACTGAGCACGGTTGCGTCATGGAAAAGTATTTGTTTTTCGCGTTCGTGACTTCTGAAATTATTTATACATATACGTTTTTTACGACAGTACAAAGTTGAATTCCACAATCTAAATAATATAGGCCCGCTTTATGCAATGTTTGGATTGCGTAAGGCGATGATTTACAAGCGTGTATGTATTGATATGCCGTCTCATGATGCGATGTAGAAAGTACACCAGATAAAAAGTGTAGTAGAGAACATAGTCTCTTTGTGTTTAAACATTTCTTTATTTTTGCCCCAGAATTTAATCAGTAAACACCAACCTATCAACGAATTAGGAAAATTCATTGGAGCAGTAGGTATTCGAGTTGGTTTGGAGAATTAGAAGAGCAATTATATATAAATATCTTACATAAGTCCGGGAAAGGTCATTTTTTACCAGACCTTAACAGCCTTCCAATTAGTCATGCACAGTCACACGGCATCTCTTTTTCCACCTGGCAGAACTCGCCTGTTGTTTCTCCTGCTGGGTCTTCGTTATTATTATCATTACAGTCGGGTCATAGCACAGATGCACAGATTTGGTCATCCCGACTTTAATAAATTTATTGTAACAAAATAACCTTGTGTGAATAGTTGGAAGCTTTTAACAAACCTTGACGCTATTCTAGCATCTCCTTCCTTTGGTTCAGTAGATACAAGAAATGATCTACGCGTCATGCGTGATTGATGGCAATACTTTTGCATTGAGTGTGCTACATGATCTGTCTTCTGTTGGTTTAATTCCTTTTGATTGTTTCAATGACGTAATGTACTTTTTTTCTAACGAAAACGCCATATACTTTTTGGTATTACAACCTTCCTTTTGCCAGTAATTTAGAAGTGAAGCATTAGCCAGAATCTGCTCTAGATCCTCGTAATTTTCTAGCAAATATTTACGATAAATCTTCAATTCTGAGCCGCAGATCGTGCTCTATTTTATATGCATTTTATGGGTGAATTTTTATTTTACAATCTATTAAAAATATTGCTTAAGAAACCAATAAGTTAACGTAATAACTCAATTATCCTAGATTTTAATCTAAAAGAAAGCTATTATAAACAACATGACTTCTCTTAAAAAGAAAAGATAAATAACGAGGACAGAAATAAATAACGAGAAGAAAAAAACCACCAAGAGCTTATACGTCTGATTCTAGCGCTGAATATCAATGACTTGTATGGTATTACATTCACAACTTAAATTAAATAAATTATTCAAGTCGATAAAGCACTTTGACCTGAAAATAAAATGGACATGATCCTAAATGGGGACAAGGCAATTACGTAATCATGTCTCGCATAAACACGAATGACAATGATAATGTCGATGGAAACCGGTTCAAACGAAGGCACACGCAAAAAAAAATACGTTACCGAGTCCACCGAGCTATATGACCGGATATTTACCACCGTTTAAGCTACATAACAAGAACTGGTATACGCTTCTCGGTCAGATAAGTCCTCCGTCCGGAGTGCTTAATCTACTACACATTTTTTCTCGCTTAAGTAGCAATTAGAGAAAAGTAAGGCAAGCTATTTACCTCCGTCTCCTATTAACCGCATCTGAACCAGGGCCGGATCTTCGTTATGTTCCTCCAACACTGTGTCGTCTGTTACTGTCAGGTCCTGAAAAATAAAATAAACATTTGCTAGATTGAGCAGATAATTAAACGGACGGTAACAGAATAATGGCGAGAGATTTTCTTAAAAGCATATGATCAACGTTCCCTCAGAGTTCTAGATAACTTGTAAGTACATGGAAATAGCTTTTTCCATCAAAATAAGCAGAAAATGAAGGTTTTCTAATTCCTTAATTTGTCTGAAATTTTTTTATTTTGCCTAAATCAAATTTTCATTTCACCCCACACGACTAAGAAAGAAATTTAATACAAAACAAACAAAGACCCAAAAATGCACATCATCAAATACACCTTGTATAACTAGTTGTTTTTGACCGATCAAATGTCAAGGTTATACAAATTAAACTTCGGCTTGTAAAAACTGGATTTTATTTACAACTTGCCATGTTTTTGCACGTCCGCATAAATAAATTAAATAATAGTCCGACAATACAGGTACGAATATTAATGAACACCCGAAGACCTTGAGGCGTATAAATATTTATAATGACCTGGTAGGAACAAGAGGAATTCATGCAAA
Organism: Oryctes borbonicus; assembly: GCA_902654985.2. Classification (NCBI taxonomy): domain Eukaryota; kingdom Metazoa; phylum Arthropoda; class Insecta; order Coleoptera; family Scarabaeidae; genus Oryctes; species Oryctes borbonicus. The sequence continues at coordinate 8,774,890 of LR736868.1, read as the reverse complement.
GTTATGAGTTGTAAACTAACGTATTTATGTTATTATGCATTCATCAAATTTTTTTCTGCGGTTTTGTACAATAAGAATTCTCGGAAACGACACGTATTATTTATGTCATGCAAGATTTATGAGAATTTAACCTAATACACGAACGTATTTTTAACGTAATTAGGTTAATTATGCCCGAGGCAATGCAACTCTCTTTATTTATTATGTACGTATGTAGGTACAATTGGCTTGTCGTACAAGCGAAAAAAATACATTGATACGTTAAGTCAAGGTATTGTTTTGCTGCTTCAGTAAATATGGAGTTGAACAATTGTTCATGTGATTATCTACATTGATAAACATATTTATACATACATGTAAAACAGAACTTAAATGACAGATGTGTTATTTGTGCTTAGAAAAGAACGAACATGTAAATACGTTGAAATACTACGAAATGCAAATTGTTGAGATTCCAGTTTCAATTTAGATAACACGCAGAAGAAATAATCTGCGATCTAGCAAATTTCATACTGATTAGAGTAAATTGATTTGTGGCCAGAATTTTAACCAGAAGAAAGGGGAAATGTTCATTTTGGAGATTAGATACTTCCAAATATGCAAAAACTTGATTCTGTAGCTTTGTTTAAAAGCTACAATCACAACATCACTATTAATATCAAAATCAACAACTTGAGGGTGCGTCATCATATATCATTTGAAGAATCATAGATGATAATTTTATCTTCTCTGTACGCACAAGTAAGATCAATTTCGTATGCTTTAGGATAAAATCAACGCTCAGGATTTAATGTTGGAATGGCGACCAAGATTTAACTCTTAAACATAAACAATATTTCGTTTTATTTCAAAGCTTCCTCAGGGTCATACTACAAATCAAATTAATAGATATTGGGTTATTGAAATTCTAATAATAGAGTGAAGCTTCGATTAATGAGTGGGTGGAGTCAGCTCTAACTAACAAATAATCTTAAAGCTGCGTTGACATTGGATAGTACAGAATTAGTGTAAGAATTAAGCAGATAGCGGTATAGTGCAGAATTAAGAAATGTTAAACTTTGAGATTATATGCAACCACGCAATCACAGTGCAAGTGGCAAATTTATCAATTTCCTGTCAATACATACTTTTGAAGTAGTAATATCAGTATTTAATTGTAAAACGAGATAGTCCACGACCGGATAGGATAATGACAAAGCAAATAATATCCTGCAATTACGCCCCTTCTGACATAAAAATTGTTTCTATGTAAACCACCTAATTTACTTTAGCACATCTCAAGTAGTAACAACTACTAATGGGCAAATTAATCTCGTTCATCCCGTGAGTGAAAATTAGAACCGGCAGAAAATTGTCTGTCTTATGTTTCTTTCTCAGAAGCTACGACATCCGAACAGAATTTCCACTAATTCCACCGTAATGAGATTCGTCGAAATTCTGAATCACCTTGCTTAGATAACATTTCCTTAGTTTCCACGTTATTTCTTAACTTTAAATTAGTACTTCATCATAAAGTACCTTCTATGATTTAATTGAATCAATAGGAAGACTTCTTATTGATCCAATGGTGGTCTAATTCAACCTTATGTATCACTTCGCAATATGCATTTCCAGAAGATTTAAGAAAAGAAAAAAAAACTCAAGAAATAGAAACCTGTAGTTTAATTAAAATCTAAATTTCAACGAAACTTTAGTGTCGAACGAGTTAGCGCATAAAAGTCGACATTAAGGAAAGTTACTCTCGCGTCAGCCTCACATAGCGATTTGATTTGTTAGCGGCTGTGGTAGTCGGGTAAGTTGGAAAACTAGACTCGACTCCTCGGTTCAAGTTGAGATGGAGTCGCCCTTCGCGGTACGCACGTGTCCTCCAAACTATCTTCATTAAACTAACTTTTCTCCTTAGCTACTTCCGTGAAGGCGGAAAAAGGATAGAGAGACAGCGAAAGACAATGACGACCTGACAAAAACTTCTCCTACATCGACAATGGCTTTAGAACTAGCAACCGTTGTAATAAATTTGACCAAGTTTCGAAGTCGAGAAACGGTAATTTAGTTCCATTGTTTTATAAATATGCCTCGCAAATTTCCAGGCTCCGTAATATAACTAGAAGCGAAACATCAAAGAGTAGACAACAATAACCCGAGTGCAGAATGAGTCATTTCGTCCTGCTCCCTTTTCATCCGCCAACATTATACAAATATTTATGTAACTACACGTTTATTGAAGTACGTCCAACGTAGAAGCCGCATTTGAAACATTTGTAATTTCATCCGGGCCCGTATGGTTAAAATTGAAACTAAAAATATATACAAATACAAGCATACATACATACGTTTGAATAAATTTGCTTTCGAACAGTGTTTATCCGAGGCGTAAGTAACGTTACGCAATGTTAATGTATCTGCTAAATTCAATATTGACGATAATTATGAAACGCAAACAAAACAGCGAACCCAAAGCTGTGTAATAATTGTAGGCAACTTGTAGCTTTCAAATTACTACGCGGCGTCATGAACAATGTACACCAGTATGCGTACGACTATGTCGAAATTAAACTGTTTTAATTATCCAGCTGGAAATTATTATTTACCTTCGTTAATAGAATCACATCAATGTTATTACTTCCATACAAAATAAAAATTAGTGCTATTCTTCACTCTGAAGCGCCTCCATGCCAGTGGGACAAAGAAGTGCAAGGAACGAATAGAATGCTGCAGCTGTATGCCACAGTGTTCACATTGCTAAGACCAGCTTGTGGCAAATTTTCCCAACAGATTTTGACATACAAGATTGCTTTAACTCAAGAACCTAAACCGAATGATCGTTTGTTGCGTCGTAGGTTCAGTAATTGGGCTTCAGGGGAACTTGAGGATAATTTCGAATTTCATAAGAAGCTCCTTTTCGGGTTAGCAGTTTTGTTAATAAACATCTGGTCCGAAAAAGCCAAAAACAATGCATGAAAATTACATCCTCTTAAACTGAGTATTCGGTGGACATATCATGCTAGAGAAGAAATTGCTTCTTACATTTTGTTGACCTGTGAGTAGAAATCGCTACCGCTTAATGTTGGCTAAACTTCTTTGCCTGAATTGGACGCTCTGGATTTATACGACATGCAACTTTGGCAAAATAACTACCACAATGCTCATGAAACAATTCACTTATGCGATATTTTAGACTTTTTCTGGAGCGATTATGCTAATTTGTTAGACTTAATTAAATGGATCCTTGCCAATATGGGTAGAACAATATACTTTCCATTTTTAAAAACAATTTTGACATGGAAAGTAAGCAATTCCCCAAGAGACACAAAGGTTACCCTAACAGTGTAAAATTCTAAAAATATTTCCCATCATCGCGTAAAAATTCAATAGGAAAACGTATTTCCTGTAATCAAGCTTTTGTACTTTCATACAAAAGACTGGCAATGATTGTAATAGACGTAGTAGCGCGTTATGCTATAACGTAGTGTCGTAAACAGATTATAAACAAGGACGTTGTGTGAATATTAATACTTGTAATATCGTCGCAGCAATTATTTGTGAATCCAGGTATCCAGGTAATATGCACTTGATGCAATAAACTGTTAAATCTTTTCTCCAACCCCGACTGGTGTTTTTGTAATGCACTGTTTAAACGCGAAACGGTCGAAATGGCATAGGGACAAGATGGACATAAGTATTGTTTGGTCTAGAGTCTAGGCTCTTTGGAGAGCACCCAGTCTAATGTGACAATGCGTTTTTAATAGAAGATTTAAACAAACCTATAGTACTAATCTCTGAAGATCAACTTAAGAAACAAGGAGATTTGTTGGAAATAGGTTGATTTAGGGCCTGAGCTATGCAGAATAAATCAAGTTCAACAAAAAAGGATTGGATTCATATTCTATTCTTGACCTTCTGTTAAAATTTTGGTAAAAAAAAAAATAATAGTTTCGTCCATACATCACCGCTACATGAAAATCCAAACCGCGACTCGTGTTAATTTTACGAAGACATGGAAGTTAATGCAATACAAACAAACAAACATAATTTCATAATCGACCGTACATACGCACGCAAGCACATATTCTTATCTGCGATAGCAGCATTGTTTTTTTCGCTAACATTCGAACGCTACGAGGTCAAATAACTAATATTTATGTTACGGCAAGTGCAACAATAAACAATTTTACAAGATTGTTATGTGTGTACGTACACAAATATGATTAGCAGTAACTTATATACAGATACGAACGTACATTATTATTAGCTTCGAGATAAGGTCTTGTTTTGATTTGAGAGAAACGAGAGTTTCTTATGCAGGCCCCGGCGATGACCCCGTCGATGATGAATTCTTTACGAGTCTGTGTATCGAAGCGTATATCTAATTAAAACGAGCACATATCTTTCAGTTAGAAAGGTCAACAATGATATCGCGTGCTTATAATAACAATTCAGTTTCTTGACTCCGAAAATAATTTTGTTACATGTTGGTGGCTGGCTATATCCAATAGCATGGTGCAATTTAATATTTTAATGTTAAATAAAGAATTGGTCAAAGAAAGTCCGCAGATAAATAAGCAATATATGTTATATGCTGATCTGTACAAATCTGGTATAAAAATAATTAATTTCATTTCATTTTGTATTGTTTTTGCGATAAAATCAAGTTTGTATAGCCTAAATGTATTATTAATATTTGTAAATAATGGATAAGTTTATTCAATCAATGGAAAATAGACATGATAAAATGTCATTATTTATCAAATAATAATAAGGCAAGCCCTGCACTTATATCGTGCAACAATGTCTGATCGCTTTTGTCCAGGCCATTCGTTTTTTTTTTTTTTAATTAGAAAATAAAATGAGTGGAACCAGGTCCATATCGAGAATACACGAACCCGAAATACGAAATTAATGAAAACATTCACGAAGGTACATGTGATTTTGAGAAAAAAACATAATTAGAGACCATAAAATATACAAAATCCATAATCTTCATCCTGGACTTAATACTGCAAAATATTGCAATTTGGATATTTTTAGTATAAAATGTTATCTTTTTTCACACTGAGAGAAGGCATATCGTTGATTTAGCAGATAGCTACAAAAAAGTTTTCTTCCAAGCGCAAAGAGAAAGTCTTTCTAATAGATGTCCTCTGTGGCTGCTTGCTCGTTTACTTTTATGATTAATACAATTTGGACCACTTAGTTTCATTGTCATAATAACTGTAATTTTTTACAGAAAAACACTTTGCTAGTTTTATGATTTAATAACTGGTAAGTAACTAAAACGCGAGTCAGAACGCGCCATTTGAGTGTAATGCACAGTGCCACCGCACAATCTGCAAAGATCTTATATGCCACGTAAATAATGACATTAAACAAATTAAAATAATAACAACCGCTATGTTTATCATATTCTATGAGCATATATATTCGTAATTACTTGGATATTTTAATTATCTTAAGTGGTTTTCTGACGATATATTCTTTATTCACGACAAATGTTGCTAATAGTTCACAGAAGCTACTATACACGAGTAAAAAGCGGTAGCAAAAAAAGATGTTGACCTTCATTAAGTGGTCGTTAAAGCCAATAAAACTAAGCATTGCGAGAATGACAAAATATATTAATCTTCACATAAACGTATGATCACGACGTTGAAAAATTTCTAATGTATGTTGTGCAAACACGGTTGTTCGCTTGCAGTTTGTCGGCCGCTCCCTATATACACTATACACACAAAATCAAAAGTGAAAATACCTTTTTTATCATTTATTTGATGTTTACGTATCGTGACTAAAAAGCTTTAAGTATTTTTTAAAAATTCTCGTAATTCGTGAAATTTTGATATGTCGGTACTCTGAGTTATCTTATCTGTGACAATATGTGGTCCTACTTGAGCGGTTCTGTGGCAATCATTAACAAGGCATATCAACATTGCATTTCGATCAAATTGACTAAAACTGGGTTTTCCCCAATGGTTTTGGCCTATTATAAAATGCTTCAGTCCTTGTAATTACTTATCTAATCACTCAACTAGCGACGTTTCGTATGAATATGACCAATACCAGGTGGAAGATGCAAATATTACATTATTTACAGTTTGGCTTTTTGTGCCTCTTTAGTTGTTGCTTCATCTTATCTTGTATGTTGGTCTGAAATAATTTTTTATTAGTTTTTTTTTTTTATTAGAGGATGCGGCATTAATTAACAAGGTCAAAAATATTTTTAATGAAACTGTAAAATTCGAGAAACAAACTGTAGATGATTAAGTAATTCAAAATATATTTCTTTAAAGTTATTCAAAGCTGAGACGCGTTCATTTAATTCTAGATTTTGATTTTGAATCATTATAATGTTTATTTTTGTTAGCAAATCATGCCAGTGGGTCAAATATACTCTTTCATCGAGTTTCGCTTATAGGCTTGAGTGTAAAACTATCAATTTGTTCTTTTAAAATATCCCATCTGTAGATAGAAGCAAATAATATAATTCTTGAATAATATCAAAAAAAGAGACACCAACTTTATTGCTTGTATGATCTACATATTACCACAAATCTAACCACATATTGGCTATTTTCTAAAGGATAAGACCTGTTCGGCTATGTCCAAACGTTAATTTAATACCAGAAAAGTTAATTTGTTTGAACATCTAATCACGGCGACCTTCATTCGATATATCTCAAACGCAACTTAAAATACGAGTCAAAACAATCTATTTAATTCCCGACGTAATAATAATACAAACCAAGACACTATAACGAAACGCTGTACGTTTAAAAATACATGTTTTACACCATAAACAAACGCTATACACATCGTGTACGAATGTGATTAATGGGGTCTATGGAAAATAAAAGATTCCCCGTTATCTTCTTTCACTTGACTGACATTAAGTTGCTACTACAACTCATGCAGTCGTTAAACAACGTACATGATTTAAAATGAAGAGGTCCAACAGCACATACATAGTTCAAAATGGATAGCGTTCGTTCACCTTTTGACCTTAGATTAAGACGTAATTAGGCACTGCGTATTCAATATACACTTGATAGGAAAACGGTAAAATATAAGATTGAATCGTAATCGTAATCCAGAAGATAATTTTACGAAGTAGCGACAAAATGCACATTTTTGATTTTTTTTAGTATTGAATTTTTGTATACACACTGTATAAACATTCAAAGAGCCTGCATCTATTAACGCAATGCATTTCCATTAAAAGATTAAATAGATGTAGATTTGTCGGGTTTCAGGCAAAATGGAAATCCGATTGGCTTTCGGAGTTCATTTTGTAGAGTGAGGTAGGATACGAAAATGTCAAATTGAAACACATATACCATACAAAAAAAACAAATAAAAGTTCAATCAGTATTGGAGGTACGGTAGAAAGGAGTATTTAAGACTTTTGTGTCAAAAGAAACTAATAATTATTGCCTTATTTCTACGCCCCAAAGATATTTACCTAAAAGAACAAATTTTTTAATAGGAATCGGGTTTTCTACCACTAGATGGACCCTTATACTCGATAAGTGAACAATGTGAAATGCCAAGAAGAGATATGGGGGTGGCGCTGATGGCTTATGACCTCGTAGACGTTTCCTTGTAACATTAGCATCCTAATAAGAATGTTTTCGTTAAAATTTTGATTTTTTATTAAGTACACGTTTATTGAAGTAGCAAAAAATCATCCCTAGATACCATCAGATGATTTCTAGGCTAAATTGATAATTTTTGAATTTTTAATAAATTCCAACATAAAACCAAAATTTGAATTTCTCGTGTTTTACTCTAGATCCCCTTAAGGACTTTTCAGCGCAATACAAAGGCTTCAATTATATGTTTCTGAGTAAAATCGAACTCGGAGAATCGATTGCCGCCACCCTCACTTACCCATCTCGTTTATTTTGAGAATTTCACCCCGAAAAAGGCTAAAGATGGGGATCAAAGCTTCCCATCTTCCCATCTTCCATCCACTTACAGCTGCTTACCGTAAGAGATAGAAAATCGGGGTAACTTTTAATGGACTCAGCGTATCGAAATCTATAAATAGTTAGTTGGAGAGATACAGGAAAATTAAGAAAATGATGAAAGAAATAAGGAAATTGGAAGGGAATTTGGAAATTCGGACGATTTGACGATTTCAAAAATGTTTTAAAATATTTATTTTGATGATGGCTCCTTATACAGTTTGACCTCCTGATTGAAATATTAGACAGAAGCTATAACAAACAATGCAAATTAATTTACAGTTTGAAACGGAACCTTAAACAGCCTATCAACTGATCTGACGAGGGCATCTTGTTCCTTCAATAAATAATAAGTGCAATACATCAAGTGCACTTAGACGTATCCTGTATAGTAAATAAGGCATAATAGCAAATGCCCGTAGGTATTTCCTGACATACCACGTAAGCTAATATATCAAGATGTTTCTATAAATACCATTGGCAAACTGTTATAATAAATATACAAGACAAGCGCATATACCAACAAACATATGTAATCCATCAAAATTGTGACGTACAACGAATACGATTACTAAAATAACATCCATCCAACACATGACAATCGTTGTGCATCGAATCCCGCGCATTATCGAAGTACATAATATAAAATCCGACTAGGATATTTCGAATCGATTACATAACATTAAAGTTATCGTTTTAAGACCGGCTGTAAATTTATATCCGTATGCCTTACGCCCACGACTCGTTTTTTAGCGCTAATTTCAGCGAGCTGTGTTACTGTACGCGCTAAGTAACACAGATAGATACATTGTCGAGTATGTTGTGGTACTGTCAGAAACTTGGCAGTTACCATTTGGAACATGTAAGCGAAAAGAATGCGGTCCAAAATCGTTTCGACGTCGAAAATATTACGATTTCGCGTGCCAAGTTAAACACATCGACAACGCAGACCCCGTTTAGAAGAGGAGGGGGAGGTTTTGAATGAGTTGTCGTCAAAAATAGAAGCGTTTTTGAAAAATTAAAGAGTCACTTACAAAATGTAATTTTTATTTTAAAACGATGGTAAGGAAAAAGGAATCAAATCACTGTGATTTTGGTCACTCCATTTACTACATAAGTTACCACTAATAAAGCCAACTTAACTTTTTTTTTTTGAAACTATTTTTGCTTAATTGTACCTACAGCTCTCAAAAAAGCGATTCGATTCTAGCAAGACCTTGTGGTGTGTAGTGCTTAGCCCACCTGTACGGAGAACGGTTCGAATCCTTAACCGGTTTGATATTTTTCAAATACGAAGGAAATCATGGATTTGCTGACTTGCTTGTTTAACTTTTTTTTATTTAATAAAACCAATTTCAAAGTCATGATACGCTACTATGTTATTGGGAAAGAATAAGCCCATACATGGCCGTATAATAATGCTGTCGCTCCTGTAGTTAGGAGTAGAGGCGAAGCAATTCTTATGAAATTCCTGGTTAATTCTACGATGCTCGAGCTACCTCCAGGGGTTCAAAAAATCTGGATCATAACATCCTTGTCCAGTTTCCAATTGTCCAAAGTTGGTGTCCTTACAACCCCTTAATCCTGCATTTAAGCGCCTTCCACCTGTGCTAGCCGAAATTTTTGGATAACCTTTTACACTAATTTCTGCCGACATTTACAATAATTTGCAAGTGCTCCGTTTTATTGACCAAGGCTTTACAGCACTACAATATACAATATATATTGGTTGCCAACCGGTATATATTTTTGTTGATAAAACTGGCTAAAATTAGTGTGAGGTACGGATATTTTTACCAAAAACTATATACTGGGTCAAATGCGATCGCACTGTGATTTCAGTAAAATGACACTGGAAGCTTTTTGTAATTTAATAGCTTGGGATTTTTGCAACGTGCTATCTCTACATATATGCTAAAACACCGCCATGTTTGCATAAATAAAGCAATAAGTGACAACGTTTTTAACGTTGAATTGTTCGAATAAAAATGGTTGGTAGAATGACGTCCAGTTTTTCCCTGCGATGCATTTATATTAGTTCTAACAGTTATGTGGTTCATTTACATGAATATGTATGTAAACCACACGCATACTACCCGCCTACTAACATCATTCGCTTTTAACAAGTCAACGTACACTTTGTGTACTGGTACAATAAGTATTTAAAAATGCATAAAATGGAAGTTAATTATATACGCTTGCATGCCTTATTAATTCGTGGGAATTAAGCGCATGGTAATTATAAAGTCGCTATGGATTTTGGAGCAACCTGAATTATTTGCGCTGATGCAGAAATTCTTTTACATTGAGGTAATTTGAATAAATTCAGAGAAATGTTCCCTGCTCGTACGGCTGCAATTAACTTCGCATTTCAATGCAATAAATGTGCTTGTTTGTAATAATTGTTTTATTCAAAATGATCTTGTAATAAAGGATATACAGTTTCGTTTTAATTACTTGCACAATTTTAATGTTGGTAAATTCTTGGGTTTTTAATATTCATTAAAAACTTCAGCTTTGCCAATCGCCTGGCAATGCGCCAAATGAGGTCAAATAATTAAGAATTTCCTTACATAACGGTTCTGGAATTGCTTGAACTTTCAATAAATGTAACAAAGTAACCTATTTAGAAGTTTTATCAATTACCAAGGATTAAATTCGGTGCTTAAAACATTAACACGTTAACGTTGATTTTATTTAATACCTAAATTTAACCTAAAAGGGAAGATTTCAATCCGCCATAACAAATGGCAACTTTCTAAATTTGTTTTTGACCTATAAAACTCACTGTTCCAGTGACGTGCATAAATATTCATTTGCTTTCCATTTATATTAATATAGCCATTCAGAAACAAAACAGATTTAACGGGAATAAGGTCAATTCTAACGAAAACACACTCATCTAGGATTAATGTAAGTAAATATTTTAGTCATCCTTGATGGTAATTTATGTGCGGTATAAAACAAACCTAGCTATTGGTAAATCGTTCGATTATGCAAGACTTAACTTTTTAATAAACATCAAAGCTCCCACTTCCCATGTTAAATGCAAATAAGTTCGATTTTTTTTGCGGTAGCATAAAGTGAAATAGCGATAATTATTGTTTAACCTTTCATTTATCTGCTTTCCACATCTAATACATTAACATAATAGAATAGTTACATCATCTCACATTGTATGCACCTAATAGAAAACAGCAATTGTGAAGTGCGGTTACCGTTATTTTTTTTCAAGCATTAATTTGCTAACATACCCATGAAAACCTTTAATAATAACGAAGTTTTTATTTGCAATATTAACTAGAATAAAGCACGAAGTTCTACATTACTTACAAATTTGTCATGCTTGATATTCTATTGGCAAATTATGCACTGTGTTGAATCAGACCTTTACATTTTCCATAAAATATTTTTTTTTGATTTTACTAATGTCCTTAATTCTACTTTTTTCTATATAATAAAGGAATTGTTCAAATAATTTTCTTGTTTCAGATTTAAATCAGTAAGTCCATGCGAGAAAAGACCAACTTACCCTTGTAGCTTCATTATAACCAACGATAACAGCAGTATACCATTGCGTCGTGCCTTCGGCGCGGTATACTTCCACCCGGTATCCCACAAGGACGCTCGGAGTGGCCAACAATATTCTTTGCCCGTCCTGTTGTTCTGCCCATCTTCGTACGGCCGTTTTGAGCTCTGGATATTCTCTGACACCGTGAAGAGTGGAATCCCATTCCTGCAACGAAACGAGGAACGAACGAGTTTAGGGTATTTTCTCGTCAATAACGCTCTGCTCATAAATAATGTAATAATAGTGTTGCTCGGTTGGGCCGTTTCAATGGCGCATAAACAAAAAGATACGCAAAAGGTGTTGCGGATTCCAGTTTCGCCGTTTTTATTATAACAGGTTTAACTGGAGTTTCGCAAGTATACGGTGTGACGAATGGGGGATCTGTGAAAAATACGATTGCGCACGAATAACGAACGGCCATTGAAGAAAACGGCAACGTGAATGGGACTGTGCAAATGAGTCTGTATATGAAAGAAAAATCGCGTGAAATAATTAGTTTTTTAATGTCGATTGAATAACCGCAAAAGCATTTAATAGGAAATGGCAAACATAATAGTATACTTCTTCAAGGTTATAAAAATAATTAATGCAATCGTAGGAAAATCAGCAGCATGCCACATAAATAATAAATATGCATTGGTTGTAAATTTTTCCGTAAACAACACACATGCATCGATGTCAGTATAATAATAAGCAATATTTTATACCACATTTTTCTCATTACGCAGTTACTATAAAAGTGTTTACTTCCAACTGCGAGTAAACAAAATGAAATAAAAGTACTGTTACTGTTTATAGAACTAAAATTCTCTTTCTGAAGTAGTCCTCTTAGTATCTCTTTTGATGCAAGTTGCGCGAAGTTAAGAACGCTTCTACAATCAATTTATTGGGTATAAACAGAAAATAGATGCAATTCAGAAAGTAGAGAACTTCGCAAACAAAGAGCAATATTTTTAAAGTATATTACAATCAAATAGAGTATATTGCTTTATAATAGAAATAGATTGTTTGAAGAGCGCTTACAAAGGATTGTTCCGAGCAAGCATAATCTTCTTCGTCATTTGAGTACATCAAGATTAGAAACTTAGAAATACCTCTGTGTTTTCGTAAATATTCGAAATTAAAAGGAAAAATTCCTGCCTGCAGCACATGTGTGCGTTTTACTACGATAAATACTCTTTTTTCATATAAATGGATTCGTAAGCCTCTAATTCTCGCAGTGAAGTTAGGTTCTTAATTAATTCGATTCAATCCTGCCATAGCGGTAATATGCTATGTGTCCTTTGACTCCAACCTTTCCTTCAAATCCGGTTTATCTTCGGATTGTCCGGAAGGTTTCCGAGTGTATTTTGGTGTTCAACTACTTCCTTTCAATACGTAGTGGATAAAATATAATATATAATAATGTTAAGAAATATACCAATAATGTAATGTTCCATAAAGCTTATTCCTGTGCCTTGTATATTATGTTTACTAATCAACAACTTGTAAATAAAGCCATTAACAAAGGTTTATATAATAAATTACTTAAATAGATCAGAATAAAGGAATAAAGAAAAAAAAACATAGGATAGGTAAATAAGGAATAGAATTAGGAACATTATCAGGCCGATGAACAATCGTTTTTGATATTTTTATGACGCTACAGATGAAACGATGACTCAGCTTGTGCGTCTTCCATCTCCGCTTGTGAGTGTGTGTGTCGTAATTTAATCTTCGTAGACGGCCGGAGAGTCGGTCGTACGCACACGGACGATCGCATTCAGAGACGCACATCCTCTCACACCCTTACCCATTCCGTTCCGTTGAGCAAGCAGAACAAGAAACCAGTTTTTGCCAATAATGGTGTTTTAAATCCTGATACGGTCGTGTCATGGTTACGGACTACAGTTTCTTGCTGAATCCGAACTTTCCTAGAAACCCGTCCCACCAGTTCGCGTCTCTTGTCGTGCGGTCGCGGCCGCTTCGTCCTTACCTCTTCTCCTTTTTCATGTTGTTGTTATTGTAATTATTCTTATTCATCTTCTTTTCTTTTCATGGCTGGTCCCGAGAATCGACTCACGCGATGGCAGTAAACATCGGAACCTTCGGTTTCCTTTCTTGCTACTCTTTTATGTCGGAAAGTAATTACACTCGTACATCGTCGACATAACTGGTTTCATTGCGTACATAATACACTAAGAAAGAAAATTCGATATTTTCCTATCGATACCAATTGAAGGTTATCGTCATCTAAAGGTTGGCTTAGAAAACACATTTATTAATTTTCATTTGCTAATACCCACCTGATAAGGAACATTAGAGGCTATAATTTTCTTATTTTAGATTTTTCAGGGCATTTGGTACAAAATCATTGCTAGATTGTAATTAGGAATACTTAAGACCAGGACCTAAACAACAGTTTCTCAGTAAACGATACATAAAAACCTGAACCTAATTTCATGTTTATTTATGAGAAACAAATGAGCTGAACGAAAAAACCAATTAAATCTACAGCAAGTACGCGAAAGAAAAATAGCAACTTTAAGTACTTTTTTAAGTTAGAGCGCAGTGAGCGATAACATTAAACTTTATATTTGTTTCTTGTGCGAAGTACCAACTTCTCACGTAGATAAATTTGGCGCGTAAGTTATTTCGTACCGATACTCTGGATAAAGTCAAGGTTTTTTTATTTATTATTATCGCAAAGCAAATTTTCTGGCGCACTAATCACGGTGTATTTTTGGAAGGTCTTTGGAACGAAAAAAAAAATATCGGCCAACGAATTATTTGAATAAACATAATTTTTATTGCAAGGTATTTCCTAAAAATATTTTTCATCAAAACGGGTGGGCTTATGGAAAGAAATAAAGCAAAAGTTTATTTTGATGTGGTACGATTAAACATCCTGATGTTTCGCGTAAATATTTAAAACTATATTTATGCTTGGGAGTAAATGTTTTACGAAGCCGATCGTAATATTCCGGAATACTTTGCAGTGAGTGGATTAAAAGCCTATCGAGGTGTTCCTCATTCCCGGATAGAGCCGCGCTTTTATAACGAATGCCGTAGGTATCTGTTTTGCGATTTTTGTACATTATCATCGTGACGGTCGGCCTTGACGTTAAAAATAATCTACATTACGCATTTTGATACAAACATCAAAAGATTTTTAACGGTTACATTTAAGCCTGTTATTTCGCGACCGAATTCAAGGTTAGACGTTGTTGGTATGTTGAAGCTGAACGAAAATACGGCGACTTAATTCTATGTGAAAAGTTGAAAGAAATTCTTCAATCAAACGCAATTTAGGAGTGAACCTGAGACATAATTTGTAACATTTTGTCTTTAAAGTATTGAAAGAAATTGTTTTGCGATTAGAATTTTTTAAACTATCGAATACCAACGATACGAAGTATATCTTTATAAGGCTTTACCTGAAGTTTCATCAACAACTTCATACCAAACGGCATTTTCTCTCTTAAAAAGCAGCACCAGTACCTAGACGTCCCAAGAACAAAATTTCTTCATTTTGCACCTTCTATGTAACTTTTCTCTTTCAATGTATATTACGTGCGTAGATGTCTTTAAGTGAAAGAAAGGAACTAAAGATGATTGAATAACAAAATTTTCAAGGTTTGATTTTCGATTGATTTAATTTTTAATGTAAACGGCATTTAGCTATTTGATTGAAAGATTTGAATTCGTTCCTTTTCTTTCTACAATGTTTAAACACACGTTGAAAGGTAATCTTGGATAACACATTCAACACTTGGAAGAAGGGAAAATTTGGAGAAAGAAAGAGTATTCCCATAATAAGTAGTACATATTGAAGCCTCGATTATCGGCTTGCCTATGTAGACGCGACATTGCAGAGGAAAGAAGTTTAATGTACAAAATAGAAAAAAGTTCTTCCCGAAGTGAAATTTAAAGGTAATCTTTTCGTCCATAAGTGCATGTTATAGTGACATGAGTTATTGAAGATTTACATAGAATGATAGATAGATAGACCTCATGTTTCTGTTGGAAACTCTGAAAAACAAATTAATCATAACTTTTGAACGATCCACCATTTAAATGTTATCATTTAGAAATACACTCAGCGGATTCGTTTGGTTATTCGCAGCTGCTGTAAATTTATCAAATGCATTAGCTGGATATATTCCAGATTAAATCTTCAGATCTTCGGCCATGCTAACACAAATACTAACAGTGTCAGATCAACTATGGCGTTTCGGGGTTAAGAATTAATGTGTGGTATTGTTCATTAGACAAATTTCTTAAAATATCACACTTATTCCATACGATTGAGACGTTAGAAGCATATACTCTGAAACCTAACGAAAATGATTTGCTTACAATACCTGCCAGCTATCTATTCATTATAATAGGAAATCTATATACGTGCAAGAGAATATTCATGAGTTGATAGCATTAATGAACACTTATTTGTGAAATATGTGACACAACAATGACTTGCAAATACTGAAAGGTCACTCAAATCATTAAGGGTCTTGTTCAGTATACGAAGCAGTTATATATTTTTAACCGCATGCGGTATAAAAAGAAATGTTAATATGAGAATATGTCAAGCAAGCAATTTGAAACTTTTACATTGCAACTCCTTGTCCGAAAACCTGAAGTATTTCGCTCACTCTTTATATGCACGCAAAGTATGGATAATGAACTGAAAAACATAATGAGACCTGGAAACCTACGAAAGATTACCTTAATAATAATAATAAATAAAGGTGAATAAATAAGGAAATAGGTTTTTAAAGAAAACAAGCAACATAATAAAATACAGAATCTAGGTCAACGGGATGAAGAAACAATAATTAAGGCAATAGAAGCAAAAGTTGCTGGAAATAAAAGAAAGAAGAAGTAAAAAGAAAGGAAGACCCAGAATGACGTGCGTAGCATTGGCAGAAATGGATAGGAGATTGGAAAAAGATAATAATGATTAAAGAACGATAAACATTGAGAAAAAATATTGCAGCTATAGACCTAAAAGAAATGATCCAATTTAAAGTGATCAACTCTTCGCATGTGTAGAAATTCAAGTTTCTAAAAAGGGAAGCTTTCAGGTGGAATTGGAACTCAAAATAAAATATTAACGATGCTTCACCTTTCACTCGCATTCGCGTGACATGAAAGCTCACTTGAAATCGTTATTGTCGTTACAACAGTGCGGAATCAGCCAGGAGGAAAATAATACCTAGTCACGTAGAATATAATGGCTAAACGTTATTGATTATACATTATGCAAAGTAAACAACATTGTCTGCTGACTTCTTTCATTAGTTCCACAGCGAATGTCCAGATAAGTCGAACGCTTGACGCAATCGCGCTCCACGTCGATAATTAATTTATTCAAAAGCGACTGTCAGGATTTATTTTAGTTATTCATGACTCATGACACATATACATATTAAATTTTAAACGCGTTATTATTTTTTTCTTATTCTATTACCAAGTCAGCTAATTAATAATTCATGACATTGTACGTATAAAGCGCTGTTGGCGCTAAAGAATGGGAAAGTCGCATGCACTGCTATTGAGATCCAATACACCAACTCCTTATTGGTACAGTTCACTATACTTCTGTGCATAAGATTTTTTTTCGCGTTTCAAGCATCTAATTATAATAACAGCTCCATTAGAGGAGTATTTTTCTTATACTACAACACCCACACGCGATTCTGAAAAGTCCGTTCAATATCGTTTGACCTTGAGAAATAATTTTCATTTGCAACAGAATTCCCTTCTATCTTTGCTAATTACGGTGTTATGTCAGAGGTTTCTCTTTACGAAGATAAGTAATTTATTTGTTGCTAAAAAAAGATTTAAATTTAATTTTACTGGAAATTTACTGATAAAAAGTATACCGTTGTATTTAAAATAAGAAAGTTGATAATCACTTCCGGTTCAATCGGAAGTGTTTCGTAGGCGAGGTCCGATGCTATAACTTCCTACTCCAAAATTTCAGAGTTCTATGCACAATAACATCGTTAAAACTAAACTAACGAGCTTATAGGATACAATAGGTTTTATGGGGTGATTCACCGCCATGGAACACGTGAGTAACCAGACTGTCACTATTATTACCTATTAATATACAAACACGTTGTTTCACCAATTTCGCAGTATTGAGATGAAGGGAAATTATGGGAAATCTCATTTATGTTTATTCAAAACGCCTTAGCTGAGTTCTGTAAAGACAAAGCATACAAATGCACTAATGTAATACAGAATAACATTTTATAATGACCTCAATTACTCACTCACGAAGATTTCATAAATCAAGATACTATTATAGACAATGAGTTAATTACGTCTGGTAATTTATTGTGACATTTACTGTAAGAAAGTAAATCCTTCTAATAAGCTAATTAGAATTAGTTGCTTGCTCCGAAGGTTATTACCGTAATAGGGTACAAGATAAGATACTACTAGCGGAAAAAAGTGGGTGTTGAAGTATAGGTTTCTAGGTTCCGGAGTGTTAACCTCAACATTAACACAGCGTGTCTCGGTTTCTGTATTCGTTTTTCTCTGTGATAGACATATTAAAAAAAAAGTTTAATAACAAATAAACCGCCTACGCCAGAAAAAAAACGATATCCATTTGGATGTTTTGTGTTGATAGTCCCTCTTTTATAATTCATGCTTTTTTCGTGGAAATTCTTTTGTCACATTGCTTCCTGCGATATTACGAGCTTTAGGATGGCGCGGTCTTTTACTTCAAAATGATTGATGTCGCATTTTACAGTCGTTGGATTAGCAATTTTATTCGCCATATTGGGAACGCGTAACGTGAAAATCGATCAACAGCAAGTTAACGTCATAAAGGTGTTAAGGCTGTTTTCTTTTTTTATTTATTTATTAGAAGAAAACGTAGTTCTCTTGAGCTTTGTAGCTTTGTGAAGTATAGTAGGAAGTTATTACGTAATTGCAATAAAAATTTAGTTTAATACTAAATGATTATAATTACAGCTAATTATGCACCAAGAAATGGTATAAAATCCTTGATTTTATAAGTACTTAGTTACGAGGCAGCGCAAATAAAATGTTTACGACGTAACGTCTAAGATCTAGAAAATTTTGTAGAAATAAAGAAAAAGTATAGGATATTAGCAAATAAGACTATAGAAGAGAATATTAGACAAGTTCTCTAAATGCAGAACTAGTAAGAAGGTAATTAAACATGTGAGAGTGAGCAGCTTTGAGATTCCTTTTCCCTCCATCGTTTATTAGTAGTTGCTTTAACTGCAGAGGGCACCGGTTTTTGCCAATATTTGATGAACTTACTCGGACTAGTTTGTCTGCTTTAAGACTCCTTCGAACACATTCATGCCCTGAGGTTCGCCTTAGCCCGGTTACGTTTAACTTTAATTTAAATTTAGGAAATATTTTATATGGTGTAGAGTGTGTTGATACTCTTAGTGTTTACACCTCTTTTATTGAACAATAAATCGTTATAACAATAACTACCAATAAACATCAAATCAAGATGAAAGTAGCGACAAATACACACGGAAGTAGATTGTAAAGAGCAAATACATCTAAAAATAAAACATACAAAACTTGGCAGCCACTATCAAAAGATCAACAGACAAGATAGAGATTGACAAAGAGTTTGAAGCCAAGAACCTAGACGATAATTCTTTTTTTTTTAAATAGGCTGCGTCCGTACCACGATTACACCACATATCTGGAATTTCTAGACGCTACTAGGTAGTTCTCATCAATAAAACTAAAAAGAAATACGACTAGGTATCGTAATCCGGTTATGACGTGCTGGTCACCGACCTATAATGCAATTCCGCAACGACAACAGACTACTGTACACGTTTTAAAAAGTATTGCAACACGCTAATGCAGCGCTCTTCGTTTCGCGAATTTCAAAATAATAGCGCTCCTAGTCACAATTCCATTTACATAATACCATTGTTGTATATGTGTTAGTCGCATGCTGCTTTTGGTCTCGTTAACGGTACGCACATATTGCCGTATTACAAGTAATTGTAGGATTACGAAATTTAAGCGATTTTAATGGACGGCTTCGGGCGTAAAGGAAGAAAAAACGAAAGTATTTATTATATAGAAGTTCCTTATTCGTATAGCGTGCTAAACAATAACTGAAATCGTTTAACAGCGATCGCGAGATTTGCGTTTAGAAATTCTTCAAGGCTATTCATTGTAAAATAATATTTTAATTGAAATTATAGAATTGCTTGTGGCTTAACATAATTTTAAAACATAATGTTTGTTTTTCTGTCATGTACGTACACGAAATGTGACGTTACTTACTCGTTAATCAACAATTCATTATCAAGTTATTATCAAGTATAAGCAATTACGAAGTTATTTATTTGCAAACTTTTTTCAAGTCGTAAGTTGATTTTGACGTATGTAAGTTGAAAATATCTAAATAAACATCGATATTTTCGTTTCTATTCTACTGTATTAATCAGATCTTTGCCGCTTTTTTCGTTGAAGTTAAACCAAACGGTTAAATCAATTCACAATGTATGCATTTAGTCTTATTTGACCGCATAGTGTCTGCTTGGTCACGTTGTAAACAAAAAATACGAAAATTGAACCATTGAAGATTGGTCGCGACGAATCTATTATGTTCTGCAATGATATTGTTACAAAATATACCTCCACAATAAATTCGTCGCGACCAATCTTCAATGTTGCAATTTTCGTGTTTTTTGTTTACAACGGGACTATGCAGATTATTCTATTTTCACTGTGCGTTCCCAGTTCACAACTAAACTTTCTCGACCACTTTGGTTGATTCTTCCGAGCCATTTTTGGAAAAAGCGATCAACTTTGGTTTTCGTATCGTTTTTGGTTTATACAACGTATCTTAAAGGACTAAGTTGTTACTGAAAAGAATTGCAAAATCGTCTTTAAACCAGAGTAAAGAAAAATAAATTATTTCACTTGATTGGGGAAAGCCACAAACTGCGATAATTATCACAACTAGGTCATCATTTACAGCATTCTTGTGTTAAACCGCCCAAGGACATTATCCTATAATATTCCCTAATTGTTACGATTTATTTCGCTAGCTGTTCGATTTTTTTCCAACTACGGTCATCGACTGTGTGTACGCATAACGGTACATCCCTTAAATTGAAGGGTTAAAATACTAAAGTAGGAAAGTGATTTTAAATGTAGATTAGGGTTTCGGTGGCGCTCCACTCCGAAGTTGGACTCTACGGAGGTATATTAACCTGCTCGTGTCCTACACAATGGATTTATTCACAAATGTTCGGCGGAGAAAATTAATCCTAATCACGAAAGGGTTGCTTGCTTATTCATAGCCGAACAACTGAATGGCAACCTGGTCTCGTAACCTGCTTCGAGATAATTCGTATAACATTGGCTTTGTTGGGCGCCGAAATTTAATAAATGTACGGAAATCGCAATAAAATGAAGGATAATTATACCTGGAAACTGTTCCTAATTGATTTAAGAGGTGGATGTGTATTTCAACAACTACAAAGGTATGGCTACGCCTATGCGTCAGAATATCTTACCGGCTATTAAATGGATAAAAGAGGGCAATGGAAATGTTAACATTTTGATCCTTTTTGATAACTCTTCCGCTGAAATTCCTCTTTTTCTCACAAAACGAGTGACCTTTACCTTTAATAGATAAACAAAAGCGACAAGGAAGAGTTCGCCGTAGAGTATAAACCGTTTGTTACAATAACAAAATCTGTCACATGGCGAGCAAAAATAACAAATATCAGAAGTGTAGGTATTGATGAAGTGAATTTTCGGGGCCTACTCTGAGGTATCCATAACCCTTCAATATTGTTATTTTTTTTGTAACGCCTAAAAATAACGCCATGGGGGCAAACGGGCCTAAGAACTTTATCACTATTTTCAAGCATGGCTCTAATTTTTACAATTTACTTAATGCTTTGTTTCTAAATGTATTTAAATCGCTAAAAATCTTCTGAAGTTCCTCAAAAACCTCGTTCCCGTTTTCATAACTCCACCATGTATATTCTAACCTAACTTTTTTTCTAGTTTACGGTGACCATTACACTTTATCTTAGCTACTGTATTCTTGTTATCGATCTTGGATTTACTTCCAGTTCTTTGGCCTTTCGTTGGATTGTTCTTTTTCATGTTTTCTAAACCATCATCAATCAAACATTCCGCACTTAATTTGTGAAGTTATCCTTAATGCCGTACGTATTGTTCCATTTCTTGCAGCGGCATTCCATCGGGTCGATAAAATCGAACGAGTTCTCTTGTCGTCGTCGGTTTTGCTTTTATTGCTTCACGCTCGTCGCGGAGACCTTGATTTTACAATAGAATAAATGTAACTACGGTGATTAGGCGGTTACTACCACAAGCGTCCTACACTATAGAATATTATAAAAGGAGAAAATAAAGCTGCACGATCCATATACCTACTCTGGGCAATATTTGCGCACGTGTGTAGTTAAAACACACGTCGTCGGGTGCCGTTTCTGCATGTAAAGTGCGCTATACAGCTCTCGTAGATTCATGTTCGCGCAAAATAGACCGTACCTTTAATGCGGTGAAATATACTGCAGTTATGCAGCGTACGCCAGGCGAATAAATTTAAAATTGTTGTGCTGTTTTCATTTTAATTGGATCATGAATCATGCCGCTTGTAGCGATGATAAGGTAACGCCCTACTAATATGATCGTTTTTCATATTTTCATAGGTTATTACAAAACATTGACATCTATATGGGAGTTGCAGCAGCGATGGGAAACGTAACTTAATTGCATGTTTGTTTTTTGTTGGGTATGCTTGATGAATATTGAAAATCGTAAAATAATATTTTTTCTCTTCAATATAACCGTATCGTAAAAAACAACTACCTTTAATGGGTGTTTGGAAGGATTAAAAGTGTTTTCAAGATTGCCAAAAGAATTTATATCGATAGGAAATGGCATTTCTTTAATGCGCAAACACTGATTAACACTGCCTTTTTTTCTTTCTGAAGAGCTTCAGAATTCACTATATGCAGATTATTACAACTAATTATAACTTTATTAATATTCAAGCCTTCACTTCATCAATAGATCTTATCTATCATTTGCAGTCACTATAATATAGTAACGCAATGCTAGATCATTTACGTGGAAACTAATTTATTCGTAACAGCAATATCTTGACGTTATAGATATTCATTCTTAACAAGATCGATTAATAATTTAAAAAATTCCATTCAATACTCGCAGCGGATTCTGCTAACGTTCGGTTACGCCGCCTAACCCACAATATAAAGTTAAACGAATACGCTTTTCTGTGAAATCATGCAGAAACCTTATCCGTTTAGTAATTCCTTTGCGCTCACGTTTACATTCTGCGGCGAAAATATTTTAAATTCTGACACGTTCAATTTATCACTTCAATTACGTAATGAGCTTGAGTATTTTTGCAACTGCATACGCCATGAGTGGAAAGGAATGCGAAGTTCGAGTTAGGATGCAGGCGAATGGCTGCGGTCTTGCTTTCTAGTTTGCCTGCATTGGGAAAGAAATCTCTTCCGTGTCAAAAATGCAAGTGTTACGCTGCTCATAGTCAGAAAGTTTCTTAACGGTCTCAGTAAATCACAACAACAATAAGCATGTGATTCTTGTTGCAAGGTCGTCGATATGACGTGGTAATTCCCTATTAGTATTGTATTAGATAATAGTTCCTGCATTGCGGTTCCATATCACAGATTTCTTAAATTTTGCCTTTAACCAAACATCAATGTTCGCTAAGATAATTGAATGTTTGTGGTTGCCTTTTTCCAGACCCACTTCTATTCTACTTTAGGACATTCAGAATGATTATTTTTCATTTACATGTTGACAGTGAAAACGTCAAAATAAAATCACTACGTTCTTAAGAGCGCGGTATGAATAAGTTTGGAAGTATTTTTTTGCGAAACACAATAAATTAAATTTTATATCTGTTTCTTCCTAGTTGTAACTTTCTGGGTTTACTACTGATTTGGTGTTGGTCGCAGGTCAAGAAAATATTACTTTCCTCTGAAATTACTTAGAAATACATTAAATCCACAGAACGTTATCACTGCTTGCGAAATAAATGATACATCAAAATATATTGAAATTTCATGGTTTATAATCGGTATTCATCAAAAAAATAATCTACAATTATACTCCGTTTGCCTTATCGGCAGTAATTAATTTCCACTTCTATAATGGAACGTCGTGTGAATAAGTATAACTGCCGCAGGGAACCGGTTTAGGATCGCGTGTTTAAGCGAGGTGGGCGACGAAGACGAAGATTAATCAAACGCTTAACGCCACGTATATACATGTATGTATGTACCCATATACGCTTTATTTACCATGCAGGGTTACCAACCCGTATCTCGGTCCAATGATGCAAAATTTGTTTACAGCAAGAACGGGTTCTTGATGTTGTGTATTTTACGCGTCGTGAAATCCATTTCCCCAAATTGATATTCTCCGTAAGCGAATTTATTCAAATGTGTGGGTTTAATTGCTGCAAGTTGTTTAACGGATTCCTTTTTTAAAGATTAAGCGAAATGGTATTAAACGTTTCCTCGGAGGATTAATAAAATTACCAAAACATGGAATGTGGCGATGTGAACGTTCACGATCTAACACGTCCATTATAGAACAGAATTTTCTTTTTCCTCAAATTCTTTCCCCAATTTCTGCTGGATGTGTAGTATGTTCCCGTTATTGCTTTTCCTTTTTCCAGATAGTCGATCAACACAACCCTATAACTATTTCAAAAAAACAGTAGCCATCATTTTTCTGGCCGTTTTTGCAGCCAACTCTTTGTTCCGAGTTGACTGTACCTTGGTGCCTTGCTTCAGAAGAGTACTGGTGCAAAACTCCGACTTATTTTACTTAAACTGCATTAACAGGATTTTAGTAACATATGTTCGAATGCGTTTTTAGTCCTGAGTGAACTGGCACAGTTGCTAAAGCACGGTTAGCTTTTTACATGCCCACAGCCTGTTACCTCTCTAACCTTAATTCGACGGACGCTCTATGCCATCTGGTGAACTTTTTCGATGTTACCGGCAATGATTACAGGTTTTAGCTGTCTCGAATGTTCATCGTTAACGTGGTGCAACCACGTTTAATTTCAGCTGTTCAACATTTCGTTGTCAGAAATGATTTGGCAGGGTTTCTGTAAATAGCGTCCATCTAGCGTATTGCTTTTCAAATACAAGAATTTAAAAACTAGCACAACTGAGCGTCCAACAAGGCTGAAATTTTTAAAAGTATCTGTCAACGCATGCGCAAATATGTTACCAGAATTTTTACGTCGTCTTCATGTTGAGGCTTGAAACCTTTCAGACTATCCTCGTACATCCACCTAGCCGTCCTATATTTGTGTTGAATTCAGATGTGCAGAGTTAGTGCATTGTATTAATTAATATCCTGTATAAAACACATAAACTCAACGCCTTGCATCGTATAAATTAAATAAAATAAATTCGGAAAACACGGTACAACGTTTATTGTTGTAGCAAAATGGAGTTGAGTAAACTTACAAGACATTAACGGTATTATTTATAACTCCACTATGGCGCACAAGCGCATCCAATTTGGGACGAAACTTTCCAAGGTATTTGCCGAAGTTTCTACACGAATATCTGACAAACTTGTATAAAGTTCCATTCCGAAAGTTTAGCGGCAGTAAACTTTCGTAATATGTCTACACACGAACTTTCCAGAAGTTGTTACTTCGTGTTAATAGAATTGTTTTGTATTGTTTGATACGAGCTATGTTCCTCGGTCTTACAAATTATGTAACGTAAATAAAGAGAATTGTCGATATCGTATGGATACTAACTTCTAGAGTGCCTTAAATCCTCTGTGTATTACATGCTTTAGAATTTAACGCAATTCTACGGAATTTATGAATAAAGTGAATGGTTAAATAACGCCTTGTTTAAGCAAGTTAACTCGCTAGCTTGAGAACAATTAAACGAATTCGACAACCAGTATACTTGATACCATAACTCTCTTGATCATGCATTATAAATTCTATCGGGCTCTCTTATTCAGTAATTAAAATTTCTCATTATTTAGTTGGGGAATCACAGTTCGTGCGGATTGGTGAGGACATTTCTTCAGCTGAAACAATTACTCGCTGTGTTCCTCAAGGTTCCATATTGGAACTACTTTTATTCACCATTTACACGGCTTTCTTTGATGAGCATGTTTCCTTCTGTAAAATTAGTTACACAATTCCTCTTCTCCTGCAGTGTTAGCCTAAATTAATACTGACTCTGAAAATCAATCCTGTTGCAATAAAAACAATGCATCCTTATTTGTTGATACTGCTAAATTTCGCATTAATAAAGCCAACGCTCCCATACAATGGTGAGCACAGAAATCTGTGACTTATGCTGGATTCTCAGTTCTCAGCATCAACTGCAAAAGTTGTATCTAATAAATTAGAGAATCTAGCTTTAAGTTAGGTATTGCGCAAATATCATCCCATATTTAAAATATTAGTGGTGTGAAGGAAGAACACGCGCTCGCATATGTGCTTTGATGTACATTCTGCCTTTTTTCAATTAATATTACCATAATTATTTATTTTTTGTATTTCTTAGGTTATTGACGGAGAAATAAAATTCGTTATTACTATTATTATTATTATTTTGTAGAAGTAACAGATTCTGACTAAACGATAGCGCTTGATGGGAAATTATCATAGACAGCCTGTATGCTTTAGCTGTAGATATAGACATGTTTAACTTTAGAAAAGAAAAAAAAACAACTTATGTACATTTCCTATAGTATTTGAAATACGCCCGTCGCCTTTCTTATCTTGTTAACCTATGGTATCAATGGTTGACCTTCGAAACGTGAGAAGCTTTTACCGTTAAGTTCAAGCTTGTATGGAGATATTGTGTTTAAATATATGCAATTATTTAGCGTTACTTAGACCCGCATTGATCTTCACGGATGTAAGATAATGTAAGTCGATGCTGACGTCCGATATAACTGAAAAAGCAATCATCTTGAAAATATTTTCATTGAGTTGGCAATGGTTCAATTGATTTAAGTCTAAATTTTCAAGAAAATAGCTTTCTATAACTTTCTATACTTTTAACGAATGGTTTCAATCAAACGCTTGTATAATAAATACTGCTGATTTTTTAATCAAAAGCAAGTTAAATGTACAAAGTAATCCCAATTAACTATACATCTTTCTTTTATCAACTAATTAATCGGATCTAAGAAATTTATTTTATTAACACGTTATGTCAACGTGGATATCTGTAAAATATACGAAATTTATTGTAAATTACTTTCATTTAAATAATGCTGTTCTTTTCATTAAATTATAAATAAAACGTTATAATACTTTCTAAGGACAAGCGAACGAAGAGTGTGTTTAAATAAATTATAATAAATTAAACATTGACCGGAAAATCACCTGTCACCAAAAATAGTCAACGTTACGTAATTGCTTGTTTATTCTATTTTCCTCGCTGCTTATTTATTCTTTAAGCACCATGAATATTCAGAATCGTTGACATTTAACACGAATATGTTTAATGATTATAAGAGTGGGATGGGAAATCACGTAATGCGCAGAAGCTTTTTACATGCAGGCAAGCAATTTATCTATGGAAATGTTGTTCGTAGAGGGGGGGATCAGTCAAAAAGAAATTTATATTTGTGTATTGGATGACCTCCGACTTTCAATGTTTGTTTTGCACTTGTACGCGTACACAACAATGTCGATTGAGTCACTTTGACCTTTTTGAATATTTTATGCGATCCCCGACGTGAAAAGAAAATCGCCTGAATTTAAATACTTCTCGGTAGTTAGCATATTTTATCATTGTTTTGGAAATACTAATGGACGGGTACTTCAATAGTAATGGACGTAATTTCAATTGATATTGATCGAGTATTTGTATGAGATTTGCAATGACGATGATATCAATTCATCCACTCAAAATGAATGTGATAACGGTACACTCGTGAATCTAACTTTTGCCATCCTCATGTTTTTTTAAAACGAATGACGGGTTTTCCCAAGATCAATAAAACTGCAGCACGATTTAGATAAGTGATTAATAATAAGTGCCAAGGAGCTAGCTCTCTTCAAAGCAAATTAAGTACACGGTTTCTTTTTATGTATTTTAGAATTTCAGAGGAAAGAACCAATATCAAGTGAATACCACGCCATTAACGGGTTGACGTAAAAGAAAGTGCGTTTTCGTAATTTACCAGGATCACATAAAAAATTATGCGAGTTGGGGGTAAAGAGCGCCTAGGAAAATCTGCCAACAAATATGAATTATTATTAAATCTACAAAGATAGAAAATCCCACTCCACAATGCAGATTATTTGCTATAAGCATCGCTTCCTTGAAGTTAATTTATCAGGCCGATTAGAGATTAGGTTGAAATTGAAAAATCAGTTGAATGGCAGCATACTTGCTCCTTTTTGTTTTGTCAAACAAGTGCAGAAGAGAATGTTAGTTTTACTTAAAGAATTTTTGTTTTTTGCTTTTTTTTTTTCTACTTAAAAATCACATAGAATTATTTCTAATACATAGATACTAGACACGTATCGACGAAAAATTATGAAGCCGACGAGGAAGAAACGAAATAAGGAATAAATAACTGTTATTTGACTACAATCTCGCAGTCTCCGTGCAGACTAAAAAGAGACGGAGTCGTAGAGAGCTTCCGCGATCCCGTCGCCACGCTCGGCCGCTTTCCAAAC
The DNA here is from genome assembly GCA_902654985.2 of Oryctes borbonicus. Classification (NCBI taxonomy): domain Eukaryota; kingdom Metazoa; phylum Arthropoda; class Insecta; order Coleoptera; family Scarabaeidae; genus Oryctes; species Oryctes borbonicus. Next base: position 8,746,623 of record LR736868.1, on the reverse strand, counting down.
AAATTTACGACGAACTCGAAGTAAACAAGTTTAGCAACTTGTAACGAGAAAACTTCATTTTACCGTTTAGAAGTTTTCCTGAATCGCATTAGCATTCCGTTGATAGAACCAAAGATGGAATAAATTTATCCTCATTTCATCGTCGGCTATATGACGAGCGGTCCACAGGGAGAGGTGAGAGCGGTAAGCCGCTGCTTCTTTTATGCGGGAACTCTTTTGTGGAGTGAAAGTTCGATGTGAGTTTAGAGCGCCGATAAAAAAATATCCTGAATGGAGTCGTGAAGTTCGACTCTTCGCGCGCTGGAACTATTTGCGAGAGAAGGAACTGCTCTTAATCAATGTCAAAAAGTCTCCTCGCATATGTACCGTTAATGTAATCTAGAAAACCAGTTCCATCCGCATTTAAATTTATTTATGCATCAGTTTTTATTTGAACTGGGGGCAATTACATATATCTTGCATTAATGCAAATGCGTTGGATGTTGAGAATATAAGATGTATTAATTTTAATTCGGATTTTACTATAAAGCACTACACATCCTGTGAAATAGGTATTTTAACATTTTAATATAACCGTTAAGCCATAAAATTCCATATGTGAGAAAAAACATTTACTACTAGAGATTAAGGATTATTGCAAATAGTGTATAGCTTATAGGAATTCGAAACATGTTATGCAAGATGATTTATCTCCAACCAACGACAATTCCGGGCGAAGGGCTAAATAATTCTTCTTGGCTCTGTTTTCTTCACGTCGTAAACGTTCGTTTTCTATTTTGTCTTTCGCACAATTTCGCAAATTGAAGTAAAGAATGCGGAGTGATCCAGTGATAAGAAGATCTGCTCCTTATTAAGCAGAGTTAGGCGCTGTTTGATCAGGTCCTACTAGGATCAAATTTTCCTAGAGGAACAAAGGCTGCGGTTTACTCTTTATAGCCAAGGAGTAATGGTAACGAAGCTATAAAACACTTGATAAACGCAATTTACCCACAAAAGATCCTGGTTATGACAAGCCTAAAGCTTATATACACCCCGTTGGGCCATCACCACTCGTTAAAAAAATCCACTAAATTAATTTTAATTGTTCGTAATTAAGCATTTTTCAAATGTATAACACGATTATAAAACATTAAAGAAGAAGAAAATTTAAGCTTGCGCATGGCATAAGAATTGATAATTTAATTATAGCTACTCTATTAGTCTAACTTGAATAGCAATTTGATAGGTTTACGCCAGTCCGTAATCTAATTTTCGATTGGTGTTTCAAAGTCACCCAGAAGAAATCTGATAACAAAATTAAGTAATTAATTCAAGGTATCCGCATCGTGTTTCCCGGTCGGATGGATATAAATCAGTCCGGACTATTATTACTAACGAGGTTATTGCCTATGCTCCGAGATCAGATCGGAGGAGGCTGGGGTAAGCGCCGATGGCAGCAACGGGCGAGAGCGTGCTTCGCCAGCTTTCGGAACGAGGTCAGGTCTGCGCCATATCGAGCCGCGGCCATTCCCACGAAGGCGGTGCTCTTCGGGCATTCATCGCCCTCCGCTTTGGCTTCGGCTCTTTATTACACGATTGAGATTGCAGCATGCGAGTTTGTGAGCGTATATTGACGACGATTACCTCTCTGCGTTACTGCCACGTATGCCTGTACGTATGCAAGTGCGATGCTTGGCATGGATAATGTTCGTGCCACTCGTCGTGCATGGATAAGTGAGGATATGTATATGTACATGAATATCGTCGATTCCTTTCTTCTCTTTTTTCTTTATTTCTTCAACAAGATGTATGGCAGGAAGCTATTACAACTTCTATCTATAGGCGACAGGCGCGATCAGAAACGCTCGTTCAACGGATTAACAGAAAAGGTCAACCACATTCATCGTTTTGGCTGATTATATGGTACTTACATACGTGGTATACGAGAGAGATTATAATAGCTGCTCTTCTATTTGCAAGCACATTCGCATATTGAAAAAAAGTACATATTGAATCATTAACGGTCACGCAAAGAATAATGGATTATATATACCCTATTCCATTATAAAGGACTTATCTATTATCTGGTAAAAATGCAATAACTTTTAATCGCCTTGTATAATTGATTCTTTTATTTTGTACAGCGATACAACGTATTGAATAGATAACCAGAAAATTTCAACTTCGTACTTTAAATGCTTTTCATTTCGCTATGAATAATGTCTCAAAATCCAAAATTCGCTTTGCTCAAAAAAAATTTAAAAAATATACAAGGTGTTCTATTTAAAAAAAAATGTTAAAAGTATAACGGGAAATAGTCGTCGTCAATATTTTTATTTCAAAGGTCGGTATCAAAAATCCTCCAAGACAAATTTTCAGCAATCAGTTAATAATAATCCCCAGTATTCGGCTAACCTATAGTTTAAACGTCGCACCCCGTATATTAACAATGTAGTGATAATTTAAAAAAATTATTTTGTTGAGCGTGTTCTCATTTTGACTTACCTAATCACTTCTTTATTGATAATCGACATGCCTTTTTCTTGTGAAAACCGGCATAGTTTGCTTTTTACACGTCTTCCAACTATTCAAACTTTTTTAACATAGTCTGGATCAATTAATTAATAATCTTGTTTTATTTGAATTAATTACTTCGCCACTTAATTATACGCTATAAGATACAAGTAAGTTAAAAACTAATAAATTCACCATCACAATCCGCGGATACATCATAATATTCTATTCCGTTTGCCAATTTATTCGATCCAGCATTAGCCTAATTGCTTAATTTATAACATCTAGCAAGTATAATCAGATTTATGTTGCTGGAATTAACGATTATTGGTCTACTTCATTTGATCTCATTAAAATTGTTTCATGGGCAAAATCGATTCAATTTTTGTTAGAGGCTGCCAACACGTTTTCCTTTGATGTCCGCAAATATTACTGGCCATTAAACCAAAACAACTCCTGAGAAATTACAGACATTTAAAGTTAATTAGAACGAAGCAGTAAAATAACAGTACATTACAGCCTTCGCTTTTTATAATGTGGATAGTTAGCTGTTCGCACGATTCTTTTCTAAATATTTATACCGGAATCATTGAGAATTAACTTATTGGACGTTTAATACGGGAATTTCATACAAATTCATTCATACCTACAGTAAAATTACCTGTAATTACGATTAATTTGCTTTAAGTTACGACAATTTTCGTTTGTTTTTTGACGACTTACAATTATGAATATTAATGTAAACATCTCTTCATTCACAACCAAAGAATAGGTGATTTAGCAAGCAACACCGTTATCTTTAAACTTCCTAAGTTAGCTAATTAATTAGTTACTTAACTAAACACTGAATAAACTTATAAGCTTCGCATACGATGTCAGTTTATTCAATTTAAAGTTAATAGGAGTATTAGCTTCCTATACGTCACAGAAAGCTACATACAGGACCCTCTTCAGATCAGATTATACATCTGCATAATAATTTATGCATTTAACTTAAATCCTTGCCGTCTAGGGTATACGGTATTTTCTATTTACGTCAACTTGTCTCAATTTTGCAATTAATTCAAATATAGTTTTTTGCTCTTCCTTCTCTTTCTGGTCTTATTTTATTCCAATTTCGACCTGAAGATCTGATTGCTAAAAAGACACTTGTCAACAAAAAGGTTGATAGTTTGAGTAGGAGACGGGATCAATTCAAACAATTCTTCATAAAAAAAGCAACATTATAACGTCCATTTTCAAAAACGAAAAGGTAGCCAACACTACCATAAAATATTTGTTTGTTGTTGAAGTTTGTGTTTTTGTAATCTTCATAAGTGATTTAGAATTTTACTGGGATGAGGTGCAAGAATTAAGGAAAGAAGATTGATTCAAACTGATAGAAAACAATTGCGATTTGCTTTGAAAAAGGCAAGACAAATGCAACAGTTTCATCAAGAACAGTCGAGCATCTCTAGCATCTGCTTTTCTTGGCCTATTTGTTATGTTCATGGTCGTACATGAGCGTGTAGTGTAGTAAGCGTCTACTTGGCCATTGTAAGTTAATTTTGCGGTAATTCGATCTAATTGTATTTTGTGTTCTGACCAATATATTTGCTTCTCTGTCGATTCTAGTGGCCTCAAGGATCATTCTAGATAGATCAAAGTATCTTTCATAAATAATTGTAATATACAGGACATTCCAATAAAAAAAAGGTGTTATTGTATCTACAAACTCAAAAATGCGATGTTCAATTGTTTTTCTGATTCCACCATTGTATTTCGGAGAGAAAATGCTACTGGTTTGCTAATACGACGGATGACCTAGCTTCAAAAATAAATACCAAAGCTGCGCACTTAATTTAGAACAGCCTGTATATATTCTAAAGTGTAAACCAACAACGGAGAGCAAGACCATACCAGTACCAATTTAATATAATGACACCTTGTGCACAGGTTCAAGAGCAAATATTTTCTGAACCAAAAGTTGTCCAATATGTAACCTTTGAGACTAATTAAAATTTCAACAAGTTTTTCTTGTCATAAAGTATTGCTGGAGGTAAATTGCTTCCCGTATTCTTCAATTTAACAAGAACTCCGTTACGTAACCCGCAATGATTTGCATTTTTATCGTTGTTTTCATAATATACCTACACATTCGAAACACCTGCCTGTTATAGCCTCGGCTTATCGTTTAGCCGTTTTCAAATAGCACGAATATTGATTAATTTCCTAGTGCGTGTGTGCGTGTATGCGTATGTTATTAACGATGCGACGATAAAATAGAACGATCGACGTATGCGTCTGCCTTCTTTATCGTGAACAATAACAATTACAAACAATACTTCCACGGGGAAATATTTGCATAACGTAATCTCGAATAGTTTTGTAACAATGTAAACACAAAAGATAAGAACTTATCACCAGCTTGCATGTGTGTGTGTGTTTGTCTGGAAACTTATTTACTGCTGTGTGAAGTCGCGTTAAAAATGTGTGTGCATTGGTCGGCAAGGTCGTGTATTCTTACGATGAGTCAAAAGCCAGATATATAGGATGTACCGAATGTGAAATCTACTCCCGTCGTTATCTTGAAATTCTTGAATAGTTAATTCAAATACGTAATATAACTTTCTTAAGAAAGTATGAAAGTCTACGTTCATTCTTTATTTGAGTTTCTCGAAACTTATAGGAATCACTTGATTTGCCAATTTTAAGGGCTGCTCGAATTTATCAGAATTCGAAATATCGCAGCAAAAAATAAATTCACCTGCCTTGGTCATCTCTAGATTCAGTATTACGTTTTGCTATATATCTGCTCATATCTGTTACGTAGGTTTCCGCGATGATCAATAACATTATACTCTCGGTTTCCTGCTATGGGACATCTTCAGGACTGTTACTTCACACTGACTGGTTTATAGAGGGCTTGTTTCGGATCAGTTTGATAGATTGATAATTTGTTTCTTATGTTACGATAACACCTTTGATTCCTCCGTTCTGTTTAACAATACCATCAAAGCATTGGAGGGGTGTATAACATGGAATTTTAATTTAATATTCGCATTCAAATTCCATTTAAAATTTTCGGATTCCGAAGTTGACGAGTTAGAGAGGAAGCCGCGATTATCAACGTTAAGCCGCATGGAAGTAAAACTTTTTGAAAATAAGCCAATCAGATCTACTTCGTTTCTCCCAAATATACTTGAATAGATATGTACCGTTGTTTCTTTTGGAAATATAGCACAGCATAATATTTCTGGATCTCTTATTCTACTATCTATTTACCCAAAAAAGAGTTCCTTCATAGATAATACATATTACAATAATAAATAATAAATAATATTCAAGGATGCGTAATTCAGCTATCTATGAATGTAATGAGTTTATCTCCATCAATCTTTAAAAATATGTTAATTTACCCGATGCGGAAATACAAAAGCATCCGAACTAAACAATCTAAATTAATTATACCAAACGGCTTTTAACAGAACTTGCTATTTCCTTTGCAAACACAAGGTACTTGTTATAGAATAGTAGGAAACAATTAGAAGCAGGAAATCATTATGCTAACACAACTATACAGAATGTGATTAACTAACGTGATCATTAACATATACGACAGACAGCCGTATGGTCCAATGAACTTAAACCCCTGCCTGATCTTGATGTTACATCATATTACATTACTTAGAGGTATAATTGTATAACGTGTAAACTTTCATCTTACAATTAGCCTAGTTTATCAAAAGATTCAGTTACTTTATTGTAAAATTTAAAAAGTAAAATGTAAATGGAACAGCAGCTTTACGGAAAAAAAAAACTATTAATTTTTAGTTTTAGCACCATTAAATTCGGGGATTATGTAAATGTGCGAATGTTGTTTTGAATGATTCAATCAGTCTGGTTTCCTTTCCCAAGCGGAAAAATTCAACACTTCAACTTGTAATAATTAACATATCAAGTCAGGAACATGTTTATAATCTTTCGCGGAGACTTCCAATCACAACCACCAATCGAATTGTGGAACAAAAAGTATAATAAAGGAGGAAGAAGCAGGACTAAAAAAAAAAAGTAACTGAAGCAAAAACAAGTTGTTGTTTTACGTCTGTCTGGTTTACTTTGATGTTTTTGTTCCGCCGTCAATCTTACCTGGAAAGGTTTAAGTTGCTTATAGTCGGTAAAGGCGAGTTCTCTGTCCAGTAAAAACTCGACGGGTTGAGCTTGCGATGGCATATCTATGGTGGATACCAGGACCGAAAACGTCTGAAACAAGAAAAATAAATCTCCTTTAGCCTCAAGTCATCACCGTAGATAATCGTCTTTTTTTTTTCTTTGACGTTCCGCTTAACGAATACTGTCGAATTTTACCGACGAGACATTACCAAATATGGAAGTATATGTAATCGTTAGACGGCGATTTTAATGGCTTTTTTAGGGAACGCGAAGAAATCGAATTTATACAATGGATAACGGCATTTACTTTCGCTCTGAATAAATCAGGAACCACACGCAATGCTGCTAAAATAATCCAAGTTTAATCAAATATATCTCGTTATTTATGTTATGTCAAAGAAAATACAGCATTCCAAACGAATATAGAAAAAATACTTTCCACATTTAGCAATGGGCCTATATTATTATTTAATAAATCAAGAAGTCACATGAAGTTCCGCTGTTGATTGTATATAAATCTAACGCAATATTGTAAGGGTATGCTAATTACCAATCATGCAGAAACGAGTTGCGCTTCGCGAAATTAGCAGAGGCTAGACAGTCTCGTGTTTATTCGACTCATGAGAGGGCCTACTGGTTTCCCCAAGAGTCGACAAAACACGAGTCTGTCTAGTCACTGCAAAATTCCTCAACCTTGCTCATCTCTACAGATAAGTCTTTAGCAAGAGAGGAATAGTTGACAACTATACAAAAGCTGTAACTAGCAAAGAGTGAAAAGGAGTAAAAGAAATGGCAAAAGATGGTACAGTAATTGAAGACACACCAAACTTTGTAAATGGTATGCCAAAGACGATGTTCTATGGAACCAAGGATGTTACTCCCTTTTTTAATCATTCCAATTTTTGATACTTTAAGCTATCCCCAAAATTAATTTTCTAGCATTAATAGCTACCTGCTTAAATATTTACCACTGGTTAGGGGAGTTCACGAACAAATTATTTTTAAAGTTCGCAACGTATAATATATTTTGATTAAGCTTCAACATTGAAATTAAAACTAGTGGAACTTTAAATTGAATTACATGCAAGTAGCAGTTACGAAATTCTGTGGCGCGGGGCAACTTTAGCGGGAATAGCAGGTTTTAAAAATTAATAAAGAAAAAACTAGGTCAGTCGACAATTATGAAATATATCAAAATATGGAACAAACGAGCATTTATGCTTATGCACTTACATTTAATACGGATGTTTTAATTATTTAAAATTACCTATTCATGTTAAATTTATTATAATTTTTGCCTTTTAGCTGTATTAAATAAAAGCAAAAATATATAATAAATTGGTTGATAAAAAATAGATATTCGCTAATTGATATCACATGTTTAAAGATGAATTGATTAAGACGTGCTACTAAAATGGAAATGCTTCCTTGGTGAATGCTTGTAACTGCCAAATTAATTATGAAAGCCGCTGCTTCTGCATCATGTTCTTTTTTTGGGTGCAGTAATTAAACTGGTTACGACTATTAACGGTACTTTTATTTTTTTTATCTGGGAATAATAAAAAAACTCAGAACTTGCGGAACTAGTTTAATTCGCAGACGAAGAAATAAACGATTGCCTGGAGTTACGGCAAAAACCAGCTGTATAATTAGTGTACAAGTTTTTTTTTTTATTTCTGGGAATTATCATAGATATAGGTTTTAATTGTATATTCTTATGTTTTAGAGGACTCTCAAAAATTATACATATCTACATTTTTTTTTCTACGATATTTTATAATCACAGAGCACGTTGCAGCTTCAAAGCAAAACACACAAAAGAAACTTTAAAATAAGAATTCGTTTTCCAAAAGCAACAATGGGTGTGCTCGAACCTTTGATCGAACAGTTCGAGCAACTTCTATAAGTTGCGTAGAATAGGAGCTGCATCTTAAAATAATTTAAACTGTTTAATCAAAAGTTCGAGCGATTAAGAACCACACATAGTAATTTAGATATGTGACCTAATTGGAACTTATTTTGGACATGCAACAAATGGCAGAAAATCTATCCCTGGTTTAAATCGAATATAAAACGACGACAGCTGCGTTTCAATAATTAGTGGGACACTATTCTTGTGCATAATTTAACGATATCAATTATAATTAAGTGTGTATTTCATGAGATGGTAGCTCTTAAGCCGCAATACATAAACAAGCCAATTGGTAAAGGGATGTAGAATAAAATCAAATTTTTACTCCATTTGAAGCTTAAGTATTTGAATTATTTACTTTCTAGGTTAAGCCATCCCATTCTTATATTGAAGTTGAATATAATCTTTTTGAGTTGTAATTGTAAGTTCGGCATTATTGATGATTTGGTGTGAGTTGATACTAGTTAAACGTGAATCTCACAAATATTTATTAATAAGTTAGGCTACCGGTGTCGTGCGTACATCATCAGATACGGATTAACATAAATCATTTTAAACAATGTCCAATGTTGCAATGACTGTTGAAATTATTGCTTTTTGTACTTAGTATTTCCTTTCTTTCTTCTTGGTTAGGTTAGCTGAACTTCGCTTATCGATGTACACTACCGTCCATATTAGTTCGGACACCTAGTAAAATGTTGTAAACTCTACTAAAAGATAATATAATTGCGTTTATATATAAATAACATATTTATATTAGGTCCTTTATGAAGTTTATAACCCAATTGTACAGACAAACTTCCAAGAATATCGATTAGAGAATGATTAAAAATCTATTATATTTTATGACCCAATATAGTAATTTTCAGAATAATCCTCATCGGCACAAATAAGATTATTTTTGGGTCAATACTGCAGGTAATAAATTTACAATACTCTTTGGGGTGGGAGCAGGCCACCCGAAAGTTTATTGTGTATTGATAAATGCTTTAGTTTCAAAATAAACCTGCTTGTGCGTGCGTTAGTGTTAATAGCGTATTAAAGTTATTAAAATGCTGAGAGGAAAACCGACAAGTTTAGAAAAGCGCTCTGTAATTGTTGCTTTTCATCAAGGTTATTCAATGCGTCAAATTTCTGAAAAAATACATGTTAATAAATCGACTGTTAATGATATCATTCGGAGACATCAACGCACGGGCAGTTTAAAAGATAGGCGCGTTCAGGTCGTAAGAGAATAACAATTCACGCCGACGATGAGCGTATAACATTGTTGAGCAAGCGAAATAGGAGACTGACAGCACCAGAAATCGCCGCCGAAATGAATCGCAACCGTGCAAGAAAAATTTCTGTTACTACAGTGAAAAGAAGATTAAAAGCTGCAAATCCTCACGGCCGCATTGCAACAAAAAAAAAACCCTACTTCGACGACGAAACAGGCAAAAACGGCTACAGTGGGCGGAAACACATAGAAATTGGACAGTGGATGATTGGACAAGGGTGCTATGGACTGATGAGTCAAAGTTTGAGGTGTTCGGACAATCAAGGCGCGTTTTCGTAAGAAGAGCGAAAGGTGAAAGAATGTTGCAGGATTATGTAGTGCCAACTGTCAAGCACGGAAGAAATTCTGCGCTTGTTTGGGGTTCTTTTTCCTACGTCGGTACAGGAGACTTGAAGCGAATCGAAGGTATTTTGCGAAAAGAAAGTTATTTAGAAATACTGCAAGAAAATGCAATACCATCTGGGCAACGTCTAATCGCCGATAATTTTGTATTCATGCAGGACAACGACCCCAAACACTCAGCAGTGATATGTAAAAATTTCTCAAATGAAGAAAAAGATAATGGCACTTTACAAATAATGACATGGCCGCCGCAAAGCCCCGATCTAAACCCCATCAAGCTGTTATGGGATGAACTGGACAGGAGGATCCGAAAAGTATGCCCTACCTCCGTAGGCCACCTGTGGAACATTTTACAAGAGGAATGGACTAATATGCCAAATAGAGTCTTTGAAAAACTAGTGGAGCGGATGCCTCGGATTGTGAAAGCTGTTCTTCGCACAAAAGGGAGTTTCTTTGATGAACGGAATGTTTAAGAAGTTTTTGTTTATTTTTCGTTAGAATTACTTTTTTTTTACTTTTATACTTTAATTTTAATCGCTATTAATAAAATGCAATAAAAATTTTAAGTTTTGGAAAAATGAGTTTGAATATTTTCTTGTTTTTTTTAACATTTATTTGTGTGTCCGAACTAATATGGACGGTAGTGTACATACCATTATTGAATCAATAAAGCTTATATATACAATATTCCATAGCTTTCCCAGGTAGACATCTAAGAAATCAAGATACACGTCATGGAGTTTTAGTATGTACAACAAAAATCGATATAATAGCACGAAAACCACGGTAGACTAAATATAAATATCTTTTATAAATTTATCTCGTCTTTCTAATAGGTATTTTCTTTACTTCGTAGTTTAACGTAATTCTATAACATTTAAGTACCGTATGTTTTGGAACACCAATATTGGTATAAAACAAGTGGCAACTGGGAAGATAAACCTTTTAGAGAGGTATTTTGTTCGAGAAGTGAGGTATATTTACTAAACCCAACAACGTTATATAAACCTATTCATACACATTATACAAGTATATATTTAGAATATAATTTTCGCGCAGTAACTAATTAATGGGTTGTTTTCTGTACACGCTTTATAGTTATAATAACTTTGACGTAACTCCGGCTGTTATTCCTATAATGTAGTTTGTGTATTTATAAACAACGTGAAATGATGTTTACGGCTGCAATAGCAACATAAAACGTTTGCGTAAATAAACAAACTACACTTTTTGTGGAATGTTTTAGTTCTATTGACAAACTACTAGTCTGCTGCGATACTGAAGAGCAACATTAACTTGCTCTTGATGAATCAAAATTTATATAGAGCGGTTATAAGAAACGATAGCATAAAATCAAATCAGTGTACTATTAAGAAAAATCATTTTAAACTCTTCAAACGGTGAATAACTTGTATCATAAAATGCCGACGATCTAGGCTCTTAAGCTTCATTCGCACCGGAATTAAAAGAGCGCATCGCTAAAACGAGACGTTGGTGTTCTCAAAATATTTCTTCACATGAGCGTTCAAAAATCTCTCTTGTCTCATTCCTCCTGGAATATTTACTTAGAAACGAATTCTGCAAAATTGGTACCTTTATAATTTCTTTAACTATTTTCTATGCGGCATACTGACGGCAACGCTAGCGGTTTTGTAGCTGTCGTCCGAACACAAGCAAAGATTTCCACATATATCTGTACGAAGTACGAAAATGGTCAGCTGCACTACGCTGGCTACTAAATAGTTGATAGTGGACTGAAGACTTGTTCTAACAAAAATCAAAAATTAGTCAAACACCTAGAAAAATCCGAAATCGTTTTCTGATTGATTTCACAGTACATGATCGACTTTGATCAGTTTATAATTTCTATTAGAACATAGCTTATATCACCATCGCAAATTAATCATAAAGCGCAGTTAGCAATTAGTGTCTGATTTTTTTTTTCAACAACACTAAACGAGGTCGAACCGTGACATTGAGACCATAACACAATAAATGATTCTCTACACATCCTCCACCTGCGAATGCCAAGGTTTGACACATTAACGTAGCGTGTAATAGCGGCGACAAGAAAAGGAGACTTCAATTTCAAATATTGCTTTGTAACACCAGGCCATTGCACTGTATATCGCCTCAAATTGTATCTACCGAAGGTGTTCAGTGAATTAGAAACCGTGGACGGGTTTTTCTGAATGTGAGTTTCATGGTCACGTTTGGCTCTCATGTTTCTGAGAAATGATAAATTTATTAGTATTATATAACGCGATAGATACCGTGACATATTTTTAAACGAATAAGATAATAAAAAAGTATATGACGAAGCTATTATGTTTATTCATGCTTGACGATATTCTGGCCTTCAACAAATTCTGTTTTAATAAAGTGTTCCAAAAGGCTTAGCGCCAGCGGCAGCCGATGTGTTGTATAAGATACTGACTTGATATCTAAAGAATATTTTGTATCGGATAAAAATCACATAATGGTGATAGTTATTTATATTCACTATATTTTTGAACAATAGTTTGTTTAAAATAGGAATTCTCCAACAGTAGCTTTGTTTTTTGACTTTATCAACAATGACCTACACAAAATATATAATGTGTAAAATCAAATACCTTATTAAAGAAAGCATTTGTTTGAGTGCCTAAAAAAAGGATAATTTGCTCACATTCAGCGTATCTCATTTAACTACTTAATTGATAAGAAATATTGTGGTGCATGTCTTTGGATCTTAAATAAATCAAAGATATTTTAGTAAGACGCCAATATTTATTCGGAACTACTTTAGAGACATATTGGTTTTTTGAAGTTACATTAAGCTCTCCTATTCAAAACAATGGTTAAAAAGTTGCATTAATACCAAAAAGCTTTCAACCAAACAACTTAAAATGCATATAATTCAGCAATAAATCTCAAAAGCATGGTATGCTGAAGCTGTTGTTGTACAGTTTTCCCTGTTGTTTTTTGGCCACCAAACTTATGTGATCATTGGTCTAATAATTGTTGTATATGACCAGAAGTTCACTTGAGACTTTATACGCTACTTTTTGCCGAGCAGCATTCGGAAAACTAGTGACGTTGTAATGGCTTTTTTCTATAAATTGGAGATGATTGGAGATAATAATTTTTCCTTCTATAGACGAACTCTGTTTCTCCTTGTAAAAAGGACGATTGTAATCTTTTGAGGCCTTATGCGCGAGCTATGATTCTTTTGAAGAAACACAAGTGCACGAGCTTTAGTAAATTTGATATTTTCCCATACCAATTTCGATAGTGAGCATGATATAGAGCCCCTAGAAGCATCTTCATTCAAATGAATGCAATAAAGCTAAGAATAGCGTAACTGAGCGTGTTATCTACGGCGCTTTATTTTCAGAAAGCCCTAACAAGCACCTGTTTCCTCCTACTCGTTGCTTCTGAATCTACGAGAATCTAACGAGAAACACGCCATTATAAATTTTTCCTTTAGAAACAAAGTAACCGAGCGATGTTATGTAAACTTAAACGACACGCATAAACAATAGAATAATTACGTTCGCCAACGAGACGATGCATTTCAGAGGTAACGATTTATTTATTGTTCTTGACCATCATTCATATGGAAACGTAACGTGGTGGGTGTAATATAAATCAATACGTTTTTATTAATCATCTATTGTGCGTTGGATCGCGTGTGTGCGCCTTCGCGTAACATTTACGTTGCTATAAACGCGTGAAATACGGTGTATACGATTTGAAATGCGGCCTTCATTTTTTTCTTCAGCGCCGTTTCTCCTTGTCTGACACACTGAACCAAAAAAAGAACGTAATCACATACATCGACGCGATTAGCATAACAACGTGTTAACTCGTTCCAGGAATCTCGCCGATAGAATAACAGATAATAATTGCCTGGAAGCGCTTTATTGTTGATCTTAATAGATTCGGATCTTCAAGGACATGGGTTCAGCAGCGCACAATTGCCGGCCCGTCAATAAGTCGCTCTTGCACAATACGGCAACTCTACGAAGTTGAATTATGAAACAATTGCTACCGACGCAATTAGAGAATTAAGCGGCTTATCTCATAATTTATTAGATTGTATTACACGGTGTTTCCCATTGTGTATTGGCAAGCCCTATAGGATTAGATAAATAATGCATTAGATGTTTGTTCAACTGGCTCGATTCTTTCATTGATCCATTACAATTTCAGCAAATACATACACATATACTGACCACATTTTACTTGCTATTATAAGCTCTCCTCCTCAAAAATACATCAATGAATTATGTAAATCATACCAGTTAAAATGCCATGACAAATTTACATATCTAGGTTAATGAACTAGAACATATTCTCGTTATTCTTTTTGCAGTGGCGGCCCAACGGGGTGCAAAGCTTGTCATAACATGTACGTAAAGCGCTCCCTTGTTTTGTTGCTATCACCCTCTCGCCGCAACGGGTGAAGGGCAGTTAAAAGGATACTGTCGTTTTAAGATTTAACTAAATTACTAAATAAATTTCTTAAACGCATGCTTCTATCGGGAATAAGAACAACACTTCAAGTTGCTTATCTTTATTTGAGGTGCAAATTTTTTATAGACACAAACAATTAATTTGCATTCAAGGAATTTCCAACAACAACATTCACAATTAAATCTGTCGCGGTATTCGCCTTGTTTCTGTTAGTTTGTACTTCCCACCCTTCACACCAAGAACTAAAAGAATTGATCCTACCTTGTTTAGTAGATATTTGACAAACAAGAGAAGCATTTGCTTATTTCGCGGATAAATTTAGAAACTTCTGGATAGCTAAACTAAAAAATGTAAACCTCAAGGTTCCTGAGGTTCCTGGGTCACCCCATGTTTTGTTGTTCCTTTATTTGAACTATAAGATCTACCTGCGAATCTTACAATAGCACGAGACAACAAGTGGTAAAAAGTGTAGATACATCGTCTCAGGAGGAGACATGACATAAAAATGTCACTGTACCTGCTCTGTACAAACCTGAGTCTAATACTAACCAAGCTCATGAATTTAGGGCAACGTACCATGTGAAGTATAAAGTCAAGTAATGTAAATATACTTTATTTATTTTATTCAGATGATGTGTGTACCAACTTATTATTCCATTTTGAGTCTCGTCCAGATCGCTTAATTAAAACGTAGGAAATGCAAGCGCAAACATGTTACCGTTCTCAAGAGGACATCATGAATTTCCGAAAAATGTTTCTTTCTTGGTCTATTTTAATTTTAATTACGGTTAATTACATATCCTTAATACGCCACCGGTTTCCGTTTTCATTACCTGCATTCGAAACGGAATCATTACGGTAAACTTGACGTCTATCAATAATTTAAATCAACGTCAATCTCCTGTTCATTCCATCGCAATGCAATCCATCAAATGCCGATGGAGTAAGAGAAACATTAAGTTTACTTATTATTCTTGGGATTGATTTGCAATCGAATCCGTTGCCAGAATAGACGTTCAACGTCAACCGTTAATCAATATTTTTATACAGGTATACCTGTGTTAATAGGAATAAGTTGAACAATATGGCGAAAATTTGAAAAAATTTATGATTTTTCCAAAATATTTAGATGAAATTTAGAGTTGTGGGATTCTCGAGTACTCTTTCGGCAATTTAAATTTGTTAAATTTAAACAAAAACTAACCTAATATAGTGACATAAACACTATGTTTATGTGATTTCTTTCTGGAAATCAGCTGCATCTGATGATTAACTCCTTTGGTGTGGAAATTTAACCAGCACAAGTTGCTTCGATGAGTCTAACAAATACCTTTACGTAAGTTCTTAATTACTCTCGAGCTTACCATTCAAGTGAAAGTCGTACAGAGAACTAGACGATGAATATGCACTTATAGAGCTTATTACTTCAACTCTATTTCAACTTAAAAGAAAAAATCCCCAAATTCTTAAAAAAAATATGCAATACAATACGCATTAATTGAAATCCGCACACAATAGACACTTCAAAGCTATCTTAATCTCCATTGTACGCGATTCGGCGGCATGCTGCCGTAACGAAAATAGCTCCACATCTATTCCCTATTCCATTCATTTGAAGTGATTCACGGAAACCGTAAATGTTTGGATGGAATCGAACCAGTTCCATCATTCAACGCGTATGTTAATCCTTGACGGATTCCTATTTACACGTTTGTTTGGGTCTGGATAATTTATCGGACGCGAAATCAGAATGAACTGATGGATGTCATGGATTCGTGGGGGATCAAATTAAAAAATGCACGGCAATTTTTTCTGCATTTCTCCGGTGTGTTGTTTTAACCTATGGTGATGTATTTTATTTTTATTTCCTTCTCCTAGCAGAATAATTTACATTTTGTCATGAACGTATTACCTATTTTATTCTGAAAATTTTTAAAAAATTTAAAACAAAAACCAAAATCTGTGTGTCACTATATATACGGCAAAAGGAAATTTAGTGTAATTATTTTCAAATTCCAAACGTGCCTGTTATGGGGTGTAGTTGCTAGGATTGATTAAGTATAATTTTATATGCTTCAGCATGAGTATTTAGTAATAACCAAAGAAAAAAAATTGAACGTTTTTGGGCGTAAACAATACACCAACATAAAGCATATATTGTGCATGCGTAATAAACAACACGTTTACATACACACAAATTGCTTACATACATCAATATGCATGAATTGTTTACTCATTATTGCAATTGTAATCAGTGTAATTAATGCTTAATTGCGCAATTGGTATTTATGTAGAAGCTAGTCAGCGGAATATAAAAAATCGACTAGACTGACTAACGTAAATCATGATTAAGAAATAATGCTTATGTCGGCATAGCCTGCTATATACATATGTAGAACCGCATATGATGACCTTCGTTATGAACATGAGTTATTTATTCGAATTAATTTCATTGCTCTCATGTTTCCGATATGACACACACAGTGTTTTTGTTGTTAATTTTAATGAATGTCGCCGACCTTTCACTTCGCTGTAGTGAATTCTGCTATTTACATTTAGATATTCCTACAGATCCCACACGTGGAAATATACAGAGTTAATAAAAATATCGAAACCTTTGCAGTTGTTCACTCTTTCTGAATAAAATTGGGTGTCCCCATACAAGAAAACCCAAAGATTTCAAAAATAATATTATTCCCGGTATTTAATTTTCGGTTTAATTAGAAAACCCCACTTTCATTTATTAAGTAGTATATTTCTTAATTTTTTTTTAATTCGCTGTAAAATTCCATATTTTAACTATTGATTTTATTTAACTGTTGGCTAACATAATTATCAAGATTAAATTGGTGCTTAGAGTAGCTCCGCTCTGCAATAGTATCAATGTGGGAGTCTGTCAAAAAATTAAGGTGTTTCATTAAAAAATTAATCTGTTAAATTAGAAGCATAAAGTGGAACCATCTTCTGAACTGGATAAACAAGTATCTAGCCGAAGCTTTTATTTAGCATCTACAAG
Source organism: Oryctes borbonicus (assembly GCA_902654985.2). Classification (NCBI taxonomy): domain Eukaryota; kingdom Metazoa; phylum Arthropoda; class Insecta; order Coleoptera; family Scarabaeidae; genus Oryctes; species Oryctes borbonicus. Next base: position 8,728,971 of record LR736868.1, on the reverse strand, counting down.
ATAAAAGCTTCAACTAGATACTTATGTCAGCAGTTTTAGTACTTCCAACAAAGAGTTTGCTATTTATTAACACTTATGTAGGGCCAATTTGGAGTTGCTTGGCCTGTCTTTAACTTGCAATATTTTTACACCAGCCCAACCTAGAGATTTCTTTTCCTTTCATGATTCAATGGCTGTTTTACACTTCATGATATTCTTACAAAAAATCTCAGGTTTTTGCCAACAATTGGTGAGCCTACTCAGGCTAGCTCGTCAGCTTTGACGCTCGCTGGTCTCCATGACTTAATACCTAGACTAGAATCTGGTTATCACGGTTACAATGTCTATTTAACGCGTGCATGTAGCCCCACACCAGTCTAGATTTTATCTGTGTAATGGCCAGTACCTTTAGCGCTATCTGATTATCTGAACGGATAATCTGACGAAGCAGCTAGATCTTCCTCGCCCCAAGAAAATAGACAGATCAAACCGGTTGTAACAAAATTCAATAACAGGATGTTTTCGAAGAGATATTTCACAACACCTTAACAAGCAATAAATAGGAAACTGCTATGCACATATTGCATTTGTGCAAATAATAAATTAGAATGTTGCATTATATCTTTTGAATCAAGCTCTGTTAAAAAGTAAAGTATTTGCAAAATCAACAAAGTCTTTTCTACATGTTTGAATTAGTCTTCTTCTATACATCTTTGTTAACAATTATTTATTTAAAACTTTACACATTCTCGAATATATATACGCTATTTTTAACAGTCCATTACGACGTGAGCAGCGTGTTCACTACGTCATTTTACGCTAGATACTGGAAAAAAAGTTAGTCGGTTCCCAAGTTGACGTGTACAAACTAGACAAAGTGCGCAAACACGTTAATATTTTTCAAGGTTTATGCACGCTATACATACTTTACAATCTGTTATTCTTTAAATTGTGTTTGCGGAATACCAACCGCATTTAAACATCTACGCCACACGGGCCTATCTCTACGTGTACAGTGTAACGTGTTCCCATTTTTTAATGCCTCATGTTAACAAGAAACTCAAACAGCCCTGACGTAACCCGTGTTGGCTTTTGCGTGCTCTTCAACTAATTATTTCCATTAGCCGAGAAACGATAAGTTACAGGCAAATAAGTTTAGGTTGACTTTTTTTGTTTTTCTTCTTTTTTTTCAGTGCGTTTATTGTTTCGCTGCCACATACGTATTTTAATAGAACTTGGTACTTTTGGCGATATGGCTGACTTGTGACCTAATTAATTCCGTTTTTTACTCGCTGAAAAGAAAACCCGAGAAAACCGATGTGATTAACAACGACGCGACGTGAACGAACGATTTCTTGTAGAGAGATGGCTTTTGTCGATAGCGCTTTGTCCTCTTCGCTTGCTGAGCGAAAAGCAAAACGGACGAAGGCCATTGGAAGCTTTTGAGCGAGAAAGAAGCGCGATTTGAACCTCGGGGGCACTATTTAATTTAAAGGCGCGTCAGTAAATGTAAATCAAGGGCATATTTGACAAGCTACTGAGAAGAGAAAGTTGCCGAAAGTGATTCATTCGAGTAAAATGAAAGATAAAACTTTTCCGCAGATCAAGAGTTTTTCTCTTTTTTCCTATATTACGTTTCCTTTCCGCGTTCTTGCTATAAATAGCATTGCTTGTGAGATTGAGTAATTCGCTCGAAGATATTTTTGATTAAATTGGTGCCAGACATGTATTTTCTTTTTGTTGGTTGATGCTATATAGACGAATACATGAAACAGGATAAATTAACATCTTTCATGAAAAACACGTTTCTGTTGATTACCATGAAAAAATCATGCCCGGAATTCGAGATTGCTTAAACTTTTTAGCGAACCTCTTCGTTAGCCCAAAGCATTACTTATGAAAACGTTCTTTCCAATTTCTTTCAGTAATGGTTCAAAATTCTGGTAAATACCTAGATACTTGTATATATCATTACATGTTACATAAATGCAATTTCCAATCTAGAAATTAAAGGTTAACGAAAACTATTAAGCAAGCAAGTAAGTCGCTGAGCACGCAGCAATATTAATTAGATACTTCATATTTCAACAGCGAGACTACTTACATTTTATATCCCTTTTGAGATAAAGTTTGTGTACGTTCGTGCTTACATAATCCGTTTAATTATCATTCTATTCCCCAGCATGGAAGTCTTATATTTCTATGAGTAAGCACTAGCTTATTGATTGCGTTTATTATTACCTTTCATAGTTGTGACGTCATCATAATTTCTTGCAAATTAGTCTAATTGGACAACGGTAAACCTGCTCGGCACTTAGAGCCAAGCGAAACTCTTGCTCCGGTGAAATAACTGAACAACGGTAATTACATTCTCAGGCTGTAATCATCTACCAGTAATTTACCTATTTTGATTGTGGTAGTCAGGCCAGCGTTGCTTTACTATGCACATTATGTATAAAAACTATTGTTCGAATTTTTTTACGCGTCTTCAAATGTAAAGCACGCTGTTGTGATCCTTACAAGTTCCCCTATCTCCTTTGCAGGTACCACGCGGAGACGACACCTTTCACTTATTTAACAAAAAAAATGGATTTCTTGCAATTTCTACCGCTGAATAGTAACCAGATTTTCGATCCCCGTACAAGCATACGATTTTGTTGCTCTTATACGTTCCGTACGGATAACAAATGTGCATGCATAATCTCGGCGAATGTAGCGCATTATTAATTATTTCATTGTTTGTTTGTAAAGTGACCATTTGTCTTACGTTGGACGCTGTTATTGCGCGAATATTGATGATTTATGTACGCACTTTGCTTACATTGTAGGCAAGTATTTGTTTATTTTATTTCTTTTAGGACGTGCGTGTAATTTATATCTTCCGCCATTAAGCAAAGGTATAGCCATTGAAGTTCTATTGCTGGAAAATACATGTTTTGTATACACTGAATTAAAGTTGAAATATGAATGACCCGAAATTCTAATCTTTATCTTGAATTATTAGCGTTTATTTAATGAGTTAGTACAACCAATTCTTTGAAAGCCGTTCGACAAGACTACCACCATGCATGTTACTAATTGCCATTTTTGCTGGATGAACTGTGCATTTCCAGAAAATTATTTCATGCGATATTCTAGATTAAAAAGTGAACATTTATAAACAGAAGCAGATGGAAGATAATTTGGTGCACAGGTGTTGTGCATTGGTGTCCCAGCTTAGAGTGTTTTCAATATAAACGCTCAAAAACTGAACAAAGTGACTTTGTTGAATTTAGTGGAACTAGATGGCTTACAATAGTTTTGTTAATATCAGGTGTAAATAAAGGACGCTTTATTCAAATCCAAATAATCATTAAACAATTTCGAACATCTGTTCGACAATATTCGACCCTGCTCAACCATGCTGTCTGACGTGTCACCAGTAGATAAAAAGTATAAAGAACAAGATTGTCGTCAATACATATATCCGGCAAGTCGTTGATCAATACGATGAACATAACAGGATTAAGCCTTGTGCACTTCCACGCCGAACGATAACTTTTCAAATCTAGCACCTTAAATCAATCAATTAACCACGACTAAGCAACATCGCCTACTTATAGAGCTCACCCAATTAGCGGATGATTAACCATGCCGAAGATCTATAAATACACCTCGGCACTTAGGACTATTATTCAGATGTTCATTTAGTTGCATTTTGCAACTGCAAAATTGCTGTTTTAGTAGTACGCTTCTTGCAGAAGCCATGTTAGGATGAGTTTAAGATCTTGCTCCTTAAGAAGAAAAACAAATCGATGATAAAAATAAGATGGGTTTATAATAATCCATTTTATTAAGACTTCCCTTCTTCACTGAGGGAGCAATTCTCGCGGTTTTTAATACACGAGGGAATATGTTATCAGCCAAGGAACAATTAATCAGACACAAGAATAAATTCTGCGCTTTTTAAAATGTATGTTCGTTCGTTCAAAATCGAGCGCTTTAAATTATGAATGGCATTAAAAATTTCACTTTCAGTATGATAATTATCAACGACATCCAGCTTAGTCGTTAGAAGATGATCTTGTTGCTATTTACAAAGGTGCACGAACACGTTAACTAATTGCATTCGATGTAATACCTATTCAGAAGTACGCAATTATAGAGTAAAACGGTTTGTTACCCGCGGAAGCGCAATTAACGTTAATTACATAATTACGGAGGGTATTCTTCTTCCCACGCTTCATTTAAACAACATCTAGAACAATGAAGTGCGTAACATGTTTTGAAATGGAAGAGTAAAAGGCAAATCTTGCGCATTCGACCGTAAATATTAAAGAGAGAAGAAACATAAGGCACACGCTGGTGTATGGTGAATAAAAACCATTTTTATAATTGAAGGGGCTTGTTAATGTTAAATTTTATTGAGTATTATTTTTAATTCCTTTTATGCGAAGATATTTAAGTAGGTGCAATGCATGAAAAAATGTTTAGCTCTTACATGGAAACCAGTTACTTTAGCCCAGCAAGAAGTTCTTATTACAAGCGAGAATTACTTTTTCATTTGTATAGAGAGAGCACTTTTACTATAATTACCAAAAATTATTGATAAAGAGGCATTAGTTAATCTTAATTAGCTATCATCTCAGCTTCAAAGAGAAGCCTTAGCAAGGTACACACTGAAATTTCCAGAATAAAAGGAGTTCGAACAGTTTCAAGCACTAATGAAACAAAGTTTCATTTCAAAACATTCCTTGGTTTCTAAGCTAACTTATACGAATAAACGTGAAAGGTTACAAACAATTTTTATTTCCAGGCAACAATTAAATAAATTCGCCAATATCTTTAACATTTACTACAGTAAACAGACACGTGCACATAAACTATAACTATAAAGGATATTGTAAAAATTCAAAGACGTGGCCATGTTAACTCAGACAATCTATAAAGCAGGCATTCTAGAATACGTGAATTACGTGACATTCACCCAGATAGAGAAGTATTCCATATTTGTTTCGCAAATTGCTAATTCGTTAGAATTCTCTTATCACCTGCCATTGTTATAGGTGTAAATAAATATATTGAGTTTTTCGCGTTCGTAGCGAGCACCTACCGTTTATATGATGTGCATGTATGTACATAATGTATTTGTTTATTATTTTGTTAAATGCGGTAGTATAAATAGAAATTATTTTACTCAGTCGAAGGTTAACCTTGCGTTAAGCACGTGTAGATAAGAAACCACGAGGTATTTGTAAAAAGTCTATACGTTAAATATAATTATTACACAAATTACTACTGATTGAACCTACGTGATACTATTTCACTTTTTCTCATTTATATTAATAATTGGAAAAACGCAGGTTGAAGGATTGTTGTGCTATTATTGCGGTGTGGATTTGCAATTACCGTGACCTCGAAAGACCAAGTCTAGTCTATTATTCTTTCTGTGAGTTAAAGTAAACACAGATTCCTATCCTTGATCTCATGCGTAGAAAGGAAATATTCGAATGTTACGTCTTCAGCTGGTCATCCTTGCATGACAAGACTCCGGTTAGTGAATTCCTGAAGAGGTACTTCTTTAGCAATCAACGTCCAGTGAGAATCCCACACAACAATTAATTAATAATTAATTAATGTTGCCCACTTGTCCAACGAATGCACTTTAGGCTAGAACAAGTTTCGCGCGAGGAATAAATCACAGTCGTGTTCAGGTGTACTAGTTTGGGTCTGAAAAAGATTTCATTTTTTCAAGATGTTTTCATGCAATGATCGGATGAATAGTTCTGGGTCATGAACAGTCATTTACGAGTTATTCCTGAACGGTCTGTCGGTTTCTTCCAGGATTTTTATTATTGAGCTTCGATCTAATGAATTCTCACTTATTTGATCTAACGAAAATACTTGTTATTGACAGAAAATTAGTATTCAACTGGATTAAAAATTTTTAACATTTGAATAATTTGAAAACCTACATTTCTCAAAATTATTCTAGCAATTATTGCAAATTTCCTCCACGTGGTAATGAATATGAATCTCAGAAACATTCAGTAACACATGAATCATCAAAAGATTGCGCTTAGGTGCCCATAAATCTATCTCTAGGGTCGCCCGACATCGATTTTAAAGCGTGCTTTACTTAAAATAATATGCCTCGAAAGTACCTGCCGTAATAAATATCAAACGAAACTAAAAACCGCTCACGTAAAGCTCAAGATTAAAATTAAAGGTTCAAGGCCTTCGCCTTTCTTTCCGCTGTAATTGGCCGAAATGTTTTTTCCGCCGACGATTTATCAACCTACGTCAATTCGCAATGCTTCTAGGAATTTCGCAAATTGGTACGACCTGGCGGAACGCCAGCGAAATGTTTGGCATGCAATGCGATCATTTTTATCTTTAAATATATCGACGCCTACAATGTAAATATTGGCTGGGATGGTAAGGCGAATTCCTGGAGTCGGTTGACCAAATAGCTTTAAAGCAGATGTTCTCTTTAATACGTACATACACACGTTCATATATTTCGTCATGTTTTGTCGATTTTTGCTAAAAGAAAATAAAGAAACAGGATATGGATATGATCTGGAGTATACCCACTTATTAGTCCTATGGAGAGAAACAGTCAGTTGCTAAATATATACTTCTAGATGGGATATAAAAAGGTGCCTCCAAGGTCAAATTATGTATATTTCGCTAATAATCCAGGTAAATTAAATTTTCCGTAGAATTTTAATAATGTAAATATTTTTTTTTTGCTCTTATCCATAAGCAAGGCCGGTAAGATAGGCGGGTAAATTATGCTTTCCTTTTTTGCACTCATTAAGTAAAATTTGAATTTGGGGAAAGACTCCCTGAAATATTAGTAAAAACTGTCCCGATTTTTCGAGGGCTTTGAGTATTACTAAATGAATTGGATAAATTTCCCAAAGAAATACTGAAAAGTATGATACAATTCACAACAAATGATTGAATTTGGTTTGTTCCTTGCCACATGCTTTTTGACTGACAGGAACTAAACCAAACAAGAAACAAAAACAAGTACCGTTTTCAAAATAGTATGCTTCTATTGCGCCTATTAAAGTCTTACAATGCGTTAATCTACAAAACAACCAGAAAGCATTCAATCATTTAAGGCGTCCAAATATGTATTACATACTATTACTAAAAATAGTGCTGGAAAATAACAATACGACGCCAACATAAGCAAACAAGAAGCAACTAAGCAAACATCATTGAAATGGTAACGAAGGTAATCAGGCGTAACAGACAAACGCGTTATTTAGCAATTTATTCTATTACAGTTAATTTGGCCGAAAGAGTATGAGTCATACGGATGGAACCAGTTCAGCCACGAAGTTCACATCAATAATTTATTTTTAGAATGTACGCTCGTTCGTCTTGCGTATTCCTCAAATCGATACCGATTTACCACATCGAGCGATTATGACCTTGACTGAGCGCGAAATAAATCATACGGAAATATGGCGGAGCGTTGACGAGAAAATTACGTTTAGATAGATGATTTCGAGTGGTTTTTCTCGTATGAATGGGAAAATACAAAGTTTCAAGTCGATTAATTCTTGTAACGAACAGAAACAATAACATTATCTGGCTGTAAAAAAAAATAAATTTGTTGGTTTAGTTTTTATTATAAACAAACATGGAAATGTTTCAAAATTTTGCACTCACCGAATGCAAATCATTTGGTGGATGGAAAGTTGTAATGTAAATATTTATTTTATTTCTGATAATTGCGAATACTATCTGTTATGTATCTGATATGGTCAATTAAAGTTTGTATTTTTATTTGTTTATTTTTACAAATTACAGCGCGATTGAATCAAAAACTTTGGAAGCTCTAGAACTATCGCTCATGCTGTAAATGATACATAAATATTTCCACATCCAACCTCCTTTTGGATTCGACGAAAAACCATTCATGTCCAGGACATTCCTCGTCCGTATCAAGGCAAACTACTCTCCATTCCGAGAAATACCCCAGTTATGCTTGTAAGAATGAAAATCACTTCAAGTTATGTCACGCGAATGTTTGCATAAAACCTATAGCGTAAATCGATATACAGAGGAGCTGGGTACGTTACATGCCTTCATCCACTTACATATCACATCCCACACTTAATAACCATCATTTATATTATGTACTTATCGTGTATCGCATATACATGGATGGTGCGTGTATATATGTCATGTCATTGAAGCTTGTGCATTCGCCGATCGTCATTTAGGTTTTATTTTCAAACCGTGGCATGGCAAGCGGTCGTTTCAAGGTGAAGACTTTTCACTTACAGTTGTACATGGTACAAATCTCTTTATATACGAAGTTGCCGGTATCTTCGAGTATATGTATAAAGTATGTAAATCAACGTTAACGATGGCATTCTTCGAGTTTCTTTTTTTTAACAAATCGCAAGCTGGTTAATTACAAGGTCACTTATAAATACATCAGACAATTTATCATTATATTTACGTTGCGATAGCATATCACTTGCGACTAATAAGCAATAATTGGATGGCTAGCGAATATTAAATATTTCACAATCCTCCAAAGTGGAGTACTTCGAATTCATCAGGCTAATAATACATTCTTCTATAATCAATTAATAAAAATGCTTAATTTACATAGTATAGGTTTCCTTCGATCGTTTTAGTGGGCTCCTTAAAGGTCTTCAGCTTGTTGACTTTTGATCGTTCTCCTCTAGCTCAATTAATGTGATCATTCAATACCTGTCTTCTGATTTTATCAAAGCCTTGATTTGATACTTTGACCATTCTAGCCTTTTCGATTATTGATCCTAATATGTTCATTTCGGTGGCACTTATCAAGTGCTTTATCGGCGCGAGACTCTTCCGCTTCTCTCTACCGTTTTTTATTTTTTTTTTTATTTTAAGATTTATTTTTCTATGTAATGTCTCCCAAATAGGTATCCTGATAATCCCGTTTCTTCTGTTACATGTTCTTTTGCTTCCATTTTGTAAAAAAAAATAAAAGAGGGGAAATAAACTTACGAGTGCGGGCCATAGAACCTTCGGATGACTCGATGTGTATGGATCTCTTCTGTCAGCCCATGATAGTCCCTGCTCCACCATGAACACACTGAAGAGACCTTCTTTGTATATACCAATCCATTCTCTTCGTTGCCATTCAACGTCGTCATACTCTACTAACACCTGTAACAGAAATGTGCTGTCTTAATGCTTTTTAAGTAATTCCTTCAAACAAGAAGATAAAATATTCTAGCGACTGTGATCCGGATTTTTCTCGTACTGTTGCACAAATCACATTGCAAATGCATATTTAAATTCGGGCTCTAGTAGTGACTACGCCATTTTTTATAAAACAAGGCTAGTTTACAGCCATAATTACTAGACTAATGTCTTTACTTCATGGCTTTGAAATTGCTTAAAATTGAAGCCTTTAGTTCATTCAGAGAGAAGATTGTAGTGGTAATGCTGCTGGAAAATAGCATAGACCACATAAAACATGGAGTCTATTAAAATCATTTAGCATAAAAGTGAATTTACAATAAAAAATTTACATGTAAATATTTTCCTTGTCAAAATTCTAATCAACGTTGATAGAACGCCATTCAAAATGCAAATACCTACGCCGCAAAATCACTGCGCAAATAATCGTACTTTATACGAAATGCAACGCGAAAATTGAACGGGTTCCGATCCAACTGAAAAAAGTTGATTAACCAGTTCGTGGTATCCGCGTACGTCCAATGTACACGCATACAAAAAAAAAATGATCTCGCAGGTACAAAAGCAAATCGTTAAAATACTGTCATCGTCGTTTCTGCAAATAAAACACTAAAAAGACCAAAAACGAAAAACGCAATAAAAAACAAAGCAAACGATAGATTTAGCTGACCGGAGTGGATTGCGAGCGTAATGAAATTCAAAATGCTCAGACAAACAATAAAAGCCGAATTCAATTGTCCAAATCCGGCGAAACAAAACCTAGACCCACGTACAAGCGTATAACCAGCGAAGTGTAGGAAACACACCGTAAATAAAACGCGAAAAAGGCAGACATGCCACCGGTTTAATTGTAAAATACAACCGTGTCGTTCCAACGAACGTTATTTATCGGGGTCACGCAGGAACGTTGGATGTGTAGAGGTATAAAATCACCTTTGGTCATCATGGAATTAAAGTGAAAGGTATTATTAACCAACAATTTTAAAGACGTGGAAAAATACTTGGTAAAAACGAAACTGGCGAAATGGCGTAAAATTTGCGGTAATAACGGATACAGTAAATTAACAATTAAAAAGGATATAATTTTGCTAAATTACCAATGATTACTTTGCTTTAATGGAAACTAATTTCGGTTAAATACAATATACCACCTAAGCAGAATAACAATGCTAATTGTTGAGTGTCAAAACTTCCAATGGTATGCAGATGAAAGACTTAATTGATTAGTATTTTGGTCAAGGTAATAAGCTTCTCGAATAATAAAGTTTAACAGCTCCAATTGCAATTATATTGCAAAACCCAATAACTGCCATCGGTGAATTATCCAGTTAACCTTAAACTCAAGTTTTGAGCGAGTTCTTTTACGTGTGTTGACGCTCTCCCCTCTTTCCCTGTTCTCCAAGGGTCTGCTGTCTTTTTTTGGGGTAGACCCACGGTCTTTGTTCCTCTTTATTCTCCATTACTCTGTTCATTTTAGCAGGCGGACTTCTTAGAACAAATGTCCTCCTTTTAGATTTTCTCGCTGCTGCTATACTGTCTCATCCATGCGGATCTGCCATTATCTTCGGGCATGACATCCTGAATTCTTCGTTCCTTGATGGATTTGCTTGACTCTTCGGCTCTTTCCTAATCATGGGCTAGGTTGTCTGACCTACCGATCTGACACATGCCAAGCAACTGCGGCAATTGATTGCAGGAATTTGTTAAGCTGAGTTTTTTTATTATTATTCGGATTACGTGCACCAATCGAGCCTTACACCATCGGTCTCTGGGTAGAGGTGTATATTTTCACTTTTCCCGCAAGTTTAGGGCGCTGTTTCTATACCGAACGAGATATAGGGCGTTTCTGGCAACGATCGTTTTCCTCTTGATCTCCGCCCAACTGGAGATCGAGGCACTTGACCTTCTTCTCCCACGGCAGATGAATGCTGCCGAGTATAACGTTTCCAGGAGCATCAACCAATTGTAGGATACTAGTTCAGGAACATAGAAACTTAATTCAAGCTTCTACGACTTTATTTTCATCTATGAGCATCTTCGATGTGTTCTTTAGTTATAAGAATTTGCCTCTGTCTCCAATAACCTCCCCTTATCTTTTGCTACTAGCACTACAGGCAAGTCTCCTTGTTTTTAACAGAACAAAAGGTTTAAAGCCGGGATTTAAAGGGATTGAGAGATTAAAAGGCAATGAACTGACCAAGTAGGTCTCGTTGCTCCAAACCCTCACTATGAGCTACGGAAAAAACGTGAAATTAGAAAACGCGGGGAAAAGGTTGGTGGGCTTATCAACAGATCATGTAACCCTAAAATATCATCTCATTAATAGAGCAATTTAATGCTGATCTCAGTAGCTGGACCATAACAATGGAACTTATAAAAGTACACCAGCTAACTAAGCTTTTAAAGTCTCATTTCCATATTCCATCATATAAAGCTACGATTGCTCGCTCTACTTTTTAATGTTACATCTACGACCTTCAACTTTAAAATATTAAACCACTCTCATCCTCCGACATGGTAGCTACACAACACTCTCCTGCATGTTGCCTTCCAGGTACCGATTTTATTTTCCCTGATAATGTAAATACATGTAATGGTGAGTACCAGACAAGAATCTGTACGTGTATGTTTAGAATACGTAGAACGTTACGCAGGGAATACCAAGTTCGGACTTGGGAATTACTTTTACGTGAATGTATTCGTGAATAAAAAAGCGCATGCAAATACGATTTTTATATCGAAAAGACGTGAGATGAACGCTAAACGGCGACGAATTATGCAAAAATATGCCCTCTACCGTTCGTTTAATCTATTCCAGAAAATCAACACAGCCGATATTTTACTTTAACTAAGTATGTATGCATGCATTTGAGTATGTATCTAAGATAAACAATAAGATTTATAACCTGAACGGGTTCTGTTATTCCTCAGTTAAAGACGATTAATGTTATCGATCAATTCATGACACGATGTATAGCAAAAATCTAATTTTTTTTTCAATTCAAACTTCTTTACGGAGTTTTCAGAATTAAGTTTTTTTTTTTTGTTTTCTTTTTAAGATTATCACTGAATCAAGTTTCCTGCCTCCCAAACATTCAAGTTGTTCTCTCAACAGATATCCCAGAAATCATGCAACTGATTTCCTTTCAAATACATTCCATGTCAGAAGTTCAATTGAGGACAGAAATGAAAATAACATCTCTTTATGCTGGAATAAAATGTTTAACTAGAATTTGGAGTTCCCGTTGTTACAATAATAATTAAGTAATTCCTGAAGGGGTCGTTAGCATTTGTGCAGAGTATGAGACCATCTGATAACATTAAAGAAAATAATAAAAGCATAATCCAAGGAATACAATACACAGCAATATTCTAGAACGAAACGACTCATTGCCTGTCTAAGCGAAGTTTAGTCTAGTAAAGTGCTCATAAATTCATAAATTATTAATAGCACTTCCATATAGCTTATAGCTCATATACGATTTTGCAACCAAATGAAGTTTTACGTAGTACGATTAAATGTACCCAACATAAAAATAAAATTAGCAAATACTGATTATCTCTCTAAACATAAATTAACAAAATATTTGCTCGGCATACGGGCGATGTGTACATACACTTCTTCGTAAACGATCGCCTAAATAAGGTAATAATTATAAACAATCGTAAATCACCAATCACCAAACTAAATATAGAAATAAATTATCTCGAAAATGATATTATGTCACGTTGCGAAATCGTCCACAAGTTCAAACAAATACGTGCAATTTGGCTCAAGGTCATCGCTGATATAATTATTGGCCGCGTAAATGAGGACTGGAACGCATGTATCTGTTTATGTGAACCGAATGAAACGTTTGTTATTGCTTGTATTAACAGTTAGCACCCAACGTGGTGTGAAATGCGTCAGTAGATTTGCTTATCACGAAAACGAGAGATTATCGTCGAATAAAAATGCCGAAACCTAATCTGGATGTAAAATTAACAAATGCAAAAAAAGTACATGTAACGCTTCTACTAGGTCAAGGATCAGATAGCGGAGGTAACATTAAATTCACGCCGCATATTTTGATGGATATGTTGGAAATAAAATCGCCGTCAGTACTAAAACAGAAGAAATTGAACGGAAGAATCTGCTCCTATCATTATCTATGGATAATTCTTCTGCCGAATGTTACATCATACTCCTCAATATGTTCCAGTTTGGTAGCGGAAAATTAAAACGCTACAAAACATGGCAGCCCGCTCCCTAAAGCCATCGATGTATCATTCGATGTAGCAGAAGGTAACATAATCATTTAGCAAATGTACAACTGTTCCAGTGTTCAAAAAATCCTTAACATACAGAATTCTATCACAAAGAGTTTTCTTTACAACCAACTATAAAAAGCACCCAACAAAAAAAAAATTGATGATGAATGAGCACGTCAACTCGCGTTCGTTTCGGTTTTTACTTTTCTCCTATTCCCATCTTCCGTCAAGGTTGCGATTTGTCAAAGCGTCGAGATTCCGGCTAAATAATTCACGTTACATGCCCGGAATAATTTCAAGGATACGGCGAAATTGCGCGGACCGCGCTCGCGAACACCAGACGATATTTCATCTCCTGCCGTTCTGCAAAAGGATGCATGCATATAACCTTCGGAAATATCCAGACGCGCTGCTGTTGCATGAAGTATTCGAGGCACTCGCGCAATATTTTAATATTGCAGGAAGGTTTCGGGTCGTATTTATACCTTCCATATGGAAAATTGTGTCGTATTAAAACTGGAAGGTACATAAGGTTGCGCGTTTACGCTATGGAAACAAGGTTGGCAGTTTCTTTTTTGAGTTTCCGTCTACTGAACAAAATAGAAGTAATCACTCCATGGCTGTATATCTTAAGACAATAAATGTTTTTTTAAAAGTTTAGTGATGGTACGGAAGAACTTGGTCCTAATGGAATGTATGTAACTTGTCCTTTCTTGTGACTATTCAGCGCTGCCACTTTAACAATTCTAAGACAATTCAAGACAGCGTGGCTGCCCCATTCGTACATTGTTATCTACTTTAGCAATTCTATGTTAACATGATTTTATGCTGGTAGATCCATTAAGGTGTATTACCACAATTCACGCTAGATTTGATGGAATATTTCGTTAGAATTTTATAATGTATTTCTGAAGGTTAACTTAAACGATTGTTTATTAAATTACATTGGTGTGGTTTAAACAGAACACGTCAGAAAATGCCTAGAAACAATAACCAAACAATATAATGCTAAGATAGCTTAGCTTCCTCATGGTATTGATGGAATAATTCACGGCAAACGCAATAAAAGGAGAGAAAAAATTACACTAACACACGGACATGTTTCTGCCTACCCGGCGTCATCAGCGCGGTTTGGAGAGTAATTTTTTATCTCTACCTTCTATCGCTGTTGCCTCACAGTTAATGCCACAACTTTCAAAACGACAAACTCGACATTTCTTGGCCCCCTCTAGTGCCAAAGAAACGCATGCCTGCTGCTCACGAAGCAGCGACATAAACCGGGTACTGTTCCCCAAACCATCCCTTGAGTAGTTCTCTGACTGCTAAACACGAGATGGCGACGCTGGTAGCGCTTCCATTAATACCATGAGGAAGCTAAGCTATCTTAGCATTATATTTTTTGGTTATTGGTGTGGTTTGTTTTCCACTATTTTTCAAAAGCCAGATGTTCGGCACATGTCTTTAGAGGAGCAGCTGTTACAATCCGACAATTATACAAAAGTCAGTAAAACGCGTAGAGTATGTTTCAAGCAATCGTAAATGGTGCCTCGCAGGCGCACCTCAGGTGCACCTTACTTATAAACAATTAATTCAATTCGAAGGTGGCCGGATTATTCACATGTTTATAAGTAGTATAAGCTTTTAAATAGTAGTAAACATTAATTTGCAAGAAATTTTTAGTGTTGCATTTTTAATTGCAGTCATTGTATATATTTTTTACTTTTGTACAGCTAACCAGAATATACGCATTAAACATTTGTCATTATACTCTAACGTACCTTTTAAAGCATAGTAAAGACACATTTTCATAATAATAATAGCGAATATCACGTATATTATATGTATATGCTCGCACTTGGCAATTTAATTCAGCAATTCCATCCACTTAACCAAAATTAATAACTCCCGGCTCCATATATTAAACCTTATCAGGCGATATAGGTCACAAGTTAAGCATATATGTATGTAACAGCGTTGCATGTCTCGTGCTATCATAATAATACGTCGTAGCGAGTGAAGCAAACAATTTCTAATTTAGAAAAAAATATATTAATATTACATGACGTAATGGCTAAAGGAAAGTTAAAATACGAGGATTGTTTGCGTCAATGCTTTAAAAGTAAACTAAAATTGAGATAAATGCTTTAGCAAAAAGGATTTTATTTCATCAAAATACAATTGCTTTGTTCTTAAGATATTTTTTTTACAATGGAAGTCTTTGCTTCTATCGTTGAGACAAGTAGAAATTAGAATAATTCTCAAAGTCAGTCGAATAACGTTAAACCACGCTCGGTTTTACCACAAAAACCACGCTTGTATAGCACCTTTGAAGATAAATGTTATCATAAACTATTTCCTTATACTTCTTGGCAACAAATTTTTAACGAGACCCCAAAGCGATAACAGTACCTACTAAATCCATTACCAAATCAATTATCGCCCTCAGTTGTTTATTTAGCCGCGATAGCGATTGTTTTTGACCACAGCAAATTTTGCCAATTTACTTTTCCAAAAATACATTGATGACGAAACACTCTTATTTTTAGAATATCACATAATGCAAGCGATGCTATTCTACGATGTTTTGCGCCACAAACAATTGTAAAAAATTAAATTTTACTGACAAATAAGACGACTATAACGGACGACGAATTTACACTGAGATACGCCTAAAATTTTACTGAAGATTGTTACTGAAGGGAATTTTATGTTTAGTTTGATGTTTCAGGAGGTGAGGTTATTATAGCTTTCCACTGCTACCATCATTGGTTTGATTTAATGTCCTCCTAACTCCCACGCTCCGTAGAAAATAGGAGACAAAAAGAGTAATCTCACAGCCACTACAAGGTGAACAACTGGTTTTCTATATCCTAAATCTTCCGATTTCCTACGAGGATTTCAAAAATAAATCCAGTCATATCTCTGCTTTAACATCGTAAATTAAATATTTCTGTTAAAGAAGTTGTCATGGCGGTTGGAAAAATGTAATATTCGTAGGTTGTTAGTAACGTCAAAATCTTGGACTGACCAAGACCGCTAGGAACTTTCATGTCAGTTTATCTTCTAAAATTATTCTATTTTTTTTTTTAATGGAAATAGCTAATTGAAATTGTAAAGGCATATACTAATTGGCCATGATCGAATAGTCGCTATCGTGAATAAGAGACTGAAGGAATGCTTATGATTTTCTCAGTTTTAGTAAAATAGTCGTCGTATCTACACGTGTTTGTCCAAGTGTTCTTTCACAAGTGTCTAGTGATAAAATTCAAGGTTAATTACGAAGTGGGAAGTGAGAAAAAATGAACAGAACAATGGGAAAATGGATTATATTGCTTAATATTGACATGATAAATTAAATAAATAACACGTACAGTACCTATATAGAAATATACAAAAAAAATATATATATATACAATATACAAAAGCATTTTTCACTAATAGATAAGCTACAGTAATGCTTGTCTATTGTTTTGATGAAGTATACGCCATATCACTTATAAGCACGCAATCAATAATTGCACTCTTTACGTGCATTAAACTGTATAAATATTTGTCCGCATATCTGTAGGTGTAAAAAGTAAATACTTGTACATTATTATACAAAACATCCATTTCAATAATGAACATCATCATTTACATTCTGAGGATAGAGATACAAACCGGTTGTATAACTCATTATTTACGTAACCTGTTCGCTAAAGTGATGGATAATTGCTGCAATGACACTAAGATTACTTTTGAGTAAAAAAAAATATGCGCCATCGTATTTTACAGAAGTTTAGGCTTAAATATTTACTACTTCCATTCAAATATTGGGAATTATGTGAAAAAAATGTTAATGACTGATTAACATTTTTCTCCCTGTATAATTGTTAAAGGTACAAATATTGACAAATTATAGATCGCTTTCATGGCTTTAAATTGCATTTATACACGTTGTTAAACAAGCAAGGTCAAATAGAGGTCATGCATAAAAAAATTTTAAGTGGTATTTCAGCAAATTAGATTTCTAGTTATTATATTATATTTAATCGCATTTATTTTATCAAAATTATCAAATTTTAATACATGCGAAAAAATATGAGCGGTATCAGCACTAGAAGACACCTGATACAAGCCAACTTTGTTCAACAAAGTGCTCAAGGATTGTTTGGACAATTCAACAAAATCATATAACTGCAATTACTTTATTAGTTACGTGTAAATAGCAACTTTTGCAGATTCCTTGTTTCCGATTTGGTACGAGGTCTCTCTTTTCCAGGAAATAGAACAGAAGCCAATTTCGTTGATGGCCCTAAAAATCTGATGAGGCACACTGAGTGCTTTGCTTATTTTCTGCAACCATACACATGAATTCTACCTCATAAGTTCAAAGGTAATAAAGGGTCCCTTTCGCAAAATATGCCAGAGCATGAAAGGGAAGTTCCTATGTTTTGACATTCAACCACTTCCCAGGTATTATCTGTAATAATATTAAAAACATTAACCTTTATTCGAAATAACTTACTGGAGGCTTTGCAGTTGTATTCCAGACACTTAAAAAGTAAACAGAACTTTACAGTAGTGGCACATAGGCCTATATCCCTTAATGAAATCAACCCCTGTAGATCTTTGTCCGTGGGACAAACGCAAATTTTGCTTCCTTTGTCAGCAGCAGTACTTGAGGAAGATAGTCAAATTGTTACTCATACGACAAAACAATGACGCACATAAAGACTGAAACTAGACAATTCTGATGGCTTAAGCTATTTCCCGTTCATTAAAATATTAATTTAATGTACAGCAGAAAAACCTAAAATGTGTAACACTTCCCAGTTAAAAATGATTAAATCAAAGAGCGGTAACGACACGTCCGACTAAAGTTATGATTTAATCAATTTGGAGAGGATAATGTTAGTTGAGGGGATTCCGTGTAGGGAGCGCCAGTGTGCAGTCAAAACACGCTGACGTCACAATTCCACGATGGCCGCCGTCGGATAGCTCCTCCCCAACACGCAAACACCGCCCATTTTTGCGTCGTGCACGTGGAGACCGTACCGCCTACTTTGTTTGTTTCTATAGTAATTATACGGACGTGGCCATCTTTGCGTCGGGCACCAATTCGTGCCGCCGTTTTATGGGGCTGCTCATAAGCTAACGGGGGTTGTTCGCGACCGGAGCTCGCACACATCAAAACAAAAAAAAAATGTTGCGTGGGTTACGGTCTTCCCTACGAGATAGGGAAATCCTATGCTGAACGGTGTAGTGGAAGGATGCATACTTCGCAAACACTAACAGGTGCAGGAGAGAGCGGAAAAGTTAATGGAGGTTGGTAGCCTTTGAGAGATCTAAAAAGGAGGAAGTCGGAGAGAAGGTGGTAAGGCTGCAATTTTAAAAAGGTCACTCTATTTTTCACCCTATATTTTTGTTCTATTTCGTATGATATGGTGCCATGTACTTCACAGTATCGACCTTGAAGTTTGGTTGGTTGCATAACTCTTGACCTACATAACACAAAAAAGATATATAAAAGTTGAACTAATTGGACCAAAGCATTGATTATTCCTACGCAAGTTATCTTATTTATTTTCCATTTTAGCCGTCGTAAATTTTAGAATACAAGTTCAAAGTTTCTGACTTTTAATAAAACGCTGATGTATCAATTAACTTGTTTAAAATGCCAAAATTAAAATATGTAACTGCAAAATGTAATTCTTAATAAGAAAAAAACAAAATGCCTTGAAAATTATTATTACTGTACAACATATAGAACGAAACAATGTTAAATGATTTAACTTCTACACCACTTCCAAAGCTTCTCAGAGAAATTGGCCTGCAACATTGTTGATCTAAGAGAAAATTTGGATAATATCAAAAAGGCGCTACGTGCGATATTATTATTTGGCAATTTTTTTTTGAAGTATGGATGGCAATAGTTAACAATAAACACACGTAGATACACATGTACAAGGGATTTCGTTTAAAGTTTTACAAAAATAATGAAAGAAAAATATGTTTGGTACAGATCGTTTTCCTATTTTTTCAAAATATTCGCCATTACAATTTATATAGTTTTACATCCGTTCCAACCAATTCCCGAAACAGCTTTTTCCACTCCTTAAAGTGATTAAGCAGATAAAAGTCGTTGTTCGGAAACAAGAAGAGGTCGTTAGCCGACAAATCACCTGAACGTTTCTCTCCTTCAAATAATCAATTATTGGACGTGCTGTGACAGCTGATATATTACAACGATGATGAAGGATGATATGACATTATCGATTGTTTGTCTTTATTTCCTCGATGACTTCTAGCAGAGAAATTGTTGTATGCCATTTAGCATTAACTGTTCTTTGATCCGCCAAAGTAATGCTTGCGACGTGTGCAGTACAACGAAACAAATAGGCAATCGTGAACGAACTCTTGTTGGATTCCGCTTGCCTAGAAACATCTAAACAGTTGATGGTTGCTTAAATTGCCGGCTCGTACTAATACATCAAATTTCGTCACTTGCTACGAATTTTTTGAAATAACATATCTTTTTTGTGCTTAAGTCAAATTATGAGGAATCCATCGGATGCCTCTATTTTTTCACAAAATTGCTTTTTTAACCGTTCACTGTAAGCAAACTCGGCCAATTTTTGTGCTGTCACTACATCAACAATAACAAAGGCACAATTTTGGATAAACAGTAGTTAAATCTCAATACCGTCATCTATAGCATTTGTTTATAAAAACTTAAGACGTTACCCTCGTACATATAGTTTGTAAAAAAAGCCCTTGTATTTTTTTTTTACAGAACATAATAGTGGCGCCATCTAATGGACAACAATGGAACTACGTAATCTTGGAACTTCACTTGAACTTGCTTTTTTGCATAACTTACTAAAATCAATAGTATGTATTATGAACAATACTAATTATAATTTTTTCTTACGCCCCTTTGTCTACTTTGTTTTTAATAATGATTTAAACACAGTATTTAATCAAATCACTCAATTATTTGAACAGTAAAGATTATTACTTGCCTAAATTTGGAAACTTTATCATTATTTTCGAAAGAAAAATATATAAATATTTAATGTTGATCACCGATAGTCTTATAAAACTCGTTTTATAAGACATTTTGTCGCACTTATTTGTTTAAAAAACGCGTGCAACGAAATGTCCTCTTATGAAAGTTATTCATAATACATTATTTAAAAACATTAAAAACTGATATTATTATCTCCAATATACGGTATATCTGATTGGTGTTTTTCGTTTCGATTATTATCCAAACCGGTGTCTAAACGTTTCACACGGTAACAGTATCACGTAACGGCCAATAATAAATTTTACATTTTATACCGCCATAAAGGTTACCAAACCTCCATGAGTTTTTGCAAAGTCATCTGCAAATATTTACTTACTCACAGCTATAAATTACAATGTTTACCGAGTAAATTTCTGAAATGTACGTAGTACACAATGCGAAGATAGCAAGTACAAAGAAAGTATATTAAAGAAAAGATATGGATGGTGCTAATTTTAGCATCAAGAAATTAACTGGTTTATTTGTTGGCTCCCATTTTCTCGAATATATCGAAAATGGAATGAGCCCAAAATAAAATCTTTACGGTATAAATCTAAACAAAAATTGCACAAAACGCGGGCGCTTTAAACTTCAAAAAAAATCAAATGCCAACTTCACGCATTTACGTTTAGTAAATGAGTGTAGTTAGAACCGATTTACTCCCCCTCGGAGTGTACCATGAAGTAGTTGCAGTTTTTAGATTTTTGAGAGCAACAAGAGCAATACATGAACAACGATGATAATCCGATATAAACTTCTAATAGCAACGGGGGACTGAGGCGTGGTGTTGGCTTCATATCATATCAAAATCTTCAGCCAATTTATGACAAACACGTTCTTTCGAGATGCCCACAGCCTCTGCTATTTTTCTAACCTTAATTCGACGGGTCGTCTAGTACTATTTGGTGATAGTGGTTGCAACGACCACGTTTAAATTCAACCGCCTGTACAATCTTGTATATTACTTTAAGTTAGAACTTTTAGTAAAATTGCTAACACGCTAATAGCTTAAAATCAACCACCTCGTTAGTGATTTTTTAATTTGAAATTTCATTTTACTCAAAAAAGGGCTTCATTAAATCATTAAGAAGGGAGATAAGTTAAAAAAAGTTCAGTTATATTTCCCAAAATTGTTAAATAAACTCGTTAATATACAAAACAGAAGTCTGCAGAAGTTTTTCAATGAAAATTGCAATACAAAAGACGTCGAACATCCTTCAACAATAATGATTTCCTCCTCATTACTTATGGAGGAGCTGCTCCGTAGCATCTCGTCAAGCAAATAATGAGCTCTTGCCGATACAAAAGAGGCAATCAATATCGTTATGCTGTCGTATATATAATCCTTCGTCCCAATTAATGCGCCATCTTTATATAGAACGATGTGTCCACATGCGTGCATGTATCTACATGCATCGTTATTTATCCAAATCAGTAAAAAAAAAATTTTTTTTCGATGTCAAACTTACCGGTCTTTTATCATGTAAAAAAAAGAAGTAAATATCCAATGTAAAGTGAAAGAATACGACAGCTGCTGATACAGAAGCAGAAATAATACTGCATGTTAGTACTTACATTTATGATTATAGATTAATTTCCAGTGCAATTATATAGTAGAAATTAACATTGAAAACACCCGTAGCGTTTTTTATACGAAAAGGTGTTGGCACGACCATGTTATTCAAGAAAATTTTCTCGGAAGGTGCTCCTTCTGGGTGCGCCTGAATCTGCTCTCCGTGCTTTACCCCGATTTGGATCCAACACCGTAATACAGTTAAATGATTGCGATTAAGTCTACGCGCAATTTTCCGGAAACTAACACCGCCTTTATATAATCCAAGAATCCAGGAAATTCGTTCGAATTAGATGCACGTTCTCGTCTGCGAGACATCATTCACGATACGAATTTTAAATTGCTAACCCTTGTGACCAAACTGGAGTAATTAAATAATCCATAGTAACTTTGTGCGAGATGAAGTTATGAATAAAAATCGGTTTGGTTTTATTTATAATATGAAATTGGAGAGGGCAGTGGACATGGCTCTGTTTTTGTTCTAAATTACGCGCGCTCTCTACACAATACATCCCGCAAGTCGATGCATCGACATGTTCATAGAACGGTTCCGCCCTAGAAGAAGAATCTTTACGTGTGTTTTCATTATGAAATTCTCTTTTGTTAGATATTCTTACAGCTAGCCTCAAGATGTGTTCTTTAAACAAGAAACGGAAAACAATTGCAGGTGGATGTTAGTGAAATCTTCTACATAGAATCATCTGCCTAAGTTTTATTGGTGTATTTGTAATCAATGAATGTTAAGACTTCGTTTAACTTTATACAGTGTCGGTTAAAAATTCTGCACCATATGAGAACTTTTTTTATTTCTTTAGTTTTAAACTAACTGCATTTGTAGTTTACCTGTGCTTTATTAGAAACCACAAAATGTTCCTAAATATTTGACCCTTTGTATTCGTATCAATACGCAAGTGTCATTTAAAAATTTGAGATGTCCAAAAATGTAAATTATTTGACAAAAATATGAACAACTGCTATGTTCGCATCTAGTAAAAATACAAAGTGTGATTCAAAAATGTCAGCTTTGCTTTTTCATACATTTTGTTAAAATTACACACAGGTTTTTTTCAGTCTGTTTTCGTTATCAGTTGACTAATTGGAAATCGAAGGTTCATGATAAAAAAATATAAAACTTAATTTATTTTTTATTAAGAAGATTTATCCAAAATTAAATTAATTTGCATAGAAGACCTAAGAATACCATTAGATTTTCCTAACTGAATGTTAATAGAGGAGTCATAAAATACGTCTGATTTTTTTATAAACCCAACGAAATCAAAACAATTTCTTTTATTTAATTGCGAATTTAGTTATTTGGAAGAATACACAATTTAAGACTAAAGTAGAGATTTCCTGAAGGAAAGTTTCCTCTGGATCATAAAAAAATCAGAGGTATCTCCAAGGTAACTTCTCATTATTAACAGTATATATCAGTAGCTATCAACAAGAGGTAACATTTACAACATAAGAAACAATGAAAATAAAAAACCTTTTTATTAAACAATGAAAGTATTCATTTTATTCATCTAAAGCAATATAAGCAGATAAATATATAGTCCTCCTCTCCATAATTAAATAGATTACTCGAAATAGCAAAATCCGAGAATTGAAAAGGACATAATGTAAAAGAAATAATAATTATCTTTACCCAAAACGTTGAGATAATACAATTTTTCCAAGAACAAATACACGTAATAGCTAAGTAGTAATTTTATATCTTCAAAGATAAACGGCTCATCTTCTTATTAACTGTCTTTATTACATAAGCCATACGTATGTATGTATACATTAAACATACATAAAAATGCATAATTCACACTTTCGGCGTCATAATGGGCAAACGACCTTGAAATTATGGTTCATCTCAACCAGTCACTCTCAAGGTCGGCACCGTAGTATTTCAATAGTAAATAAAGTGGGTATAGGCATTTGTTTACATTCCACATCCACGTGCAACCACATACCACTCATTGATATAGCTAATTGTAGTACCCGTCTAGTGGCGACACACGACGGTGATTTTATGTACTAACGCGGTGCCGATGCTATTATAGCAAGAACGAGGGAAACGATCTCTGCAATAAAAGAGCTGATAAAATGAAATAAAATGAAAGCCGTCGTGCTATTTTCTAATTAAATAATTAGAATTAAATATAATATTTCCTTTAAACAAAAAAAGATAAATATAAAATAGTTACCATATGGGGCACATCATTTTAGAATAGATAAAAAAGAGATAAAAATAAGATCAACAGGTTGAAAGAATAAAACATATTTTACAGAACTACCAAGAATCTCTACTAGATAACAGTTTTCGTAAAGAAAATTGTTGGCAGCTACCACAATTAATATCATATTGGCTATATGTTAAACCGAGAAATTAACGAATATTATCCTTTATTTTTGGAACTGCCAAATTACATTGTTTAAGAAATTTAAAACTTTTCATCCGTGTAACGCCACAGAAAATGTTTTTGGTGTGAAGTCGTTTCCTATTTAGTCATAATATAAACATGTAAATTGGGAAATTACACAAATTTTTATTTTTATTTATTTACACGTGCACTTTGAAAGAATTTATTCAGCATTAACCTGTATTAAAGTAATGCAACTGGAACAACAGAAGAGTACCATTGGATAATTTATGATTGGGGCAAAAGTAAAGTTCGACAACTAACAAGTAGTGCGACTACATACCGACTATGGTAATTTTCAAGGAAATGTAAAAAGCACCCCGGTACATTATTAATCCACCCCGCAAAGTCAGAACTTTGAAAACGCCGATTATCAACAAGCAGATTACAACCCGCATGGGACAGTGATAAATTATCGGTTAAAAAAACCCATTCTAGAGGAAAATCACAGAACCATGCGGGTAGGTACGGTAAATAATTAAATTTCCAAGGAAAGTCCGCTTTACTTTTATGATTCTTCTCGGAAAGGGACGTACATATCTACCCTGGAACCGCATGCACCTGTGGCATAATTAGAGTTACCCGTATCAGTATGCTACCGATGAGATCGATTTTCTAACAAAGACAACGGTGCCACCCACTCCGTCGCCTATCCAACAATTGTATGGGATCGAAGAAGCAGTTCCCCTTTAACGCGATGCCCGGAATAAACGATGACAGCTCGCTGGCGAATATATATCGCCGGAATTTCTCGGAAATGCAACCTATTTACTTGAATTATGTGTTTTCTTTCGGGAACTCGGGCTATTGAATCAATCGGGCACACTTTCCATGTAGATTGGTTTTTCAGATGGTTTAAGACGCTTATTACGGTTTTTCTTTACGCTGCTCAATAATGCACCAAAATAATTAGTTAAAAAATTTGTATTATAGGGGGCGGAATAATAAAAATCCCTGTCGCCCCACGGAATCACACATATACATATATCTCATGTTTAGCGTGAGGAAAAACAGGGAAAATTTAGAAATTAATGCTTTTGCAGATAGACTCAAAGTCGATTATAAAAATTAGCGTTATTTAACGCCATTGTTTAATGGCGTTGGCGATTGTTTAATGGCGTTAGCAATTATTTTATGTCTGCAGCCACCTTTGATAATCTTTACTTGATGTAGAATGATACAGAACTGTATGCTCTTCGATTAAATTTTGCAACATTGCAACGTGAAATTTTACTCAAAATTGATGACACTCACACAGAAACTTGTTGCACTTAGAGTTTACATTAATTTAGATGTATGGCAAAGAGAAAATGAAATATAAAAGAAGTAATTGTTCGTTTTCACCACTGTTGGCGTTGGCTGAACTTATAATATCCTTCTACCACCCACGCTGCGTTGATAATAGGTCAGAAAAAGGAATTTTCTTGTAGAAATCGAGCTTTCTCCTATTAGAAAGATCTCTATTTTCGATAGGTGGACACACCGATATAGATATGCGAGTATGGCGCTGACGACAGATAACCTAAAGCTAAAAGAGAAATTTTAGAATTCATTACAGTCACAAATACAAGATGAAAATCATTGTCAGAAGCCAGAGGCATTCTGGCATTCTTAGAGGAGCTTAATACATTAGCTAAGATTCCGATATTGACAATAATGCTGTGGTTTCTACACTGGTAAAAAGAAGTGGTCATTGGGCCAGAAAGAACACTTGAAATGTGCCTTGTTATTTCTAATAGCTTTGCAAAGCTTTATTTCCTCCATTCGGATTACAAACAAGGATTCACGTGCTTCCAACCAAGGGTGCATTTATAGTGGAGCTGCGATATTTAATAGCAACGGCGAGGTAGCAAAATGGGTCGATCGGTGCACGTTACGCAGAGGTAGAGGTAGAATCAATTGAGATAACTCGAGTATCGCAGCTAATAGTGATAAAGGCGTAATAATATCTCCCATAACCTTGTTTAGTGGTTAGTCGCTATGCCACCATCCTTTGTTTCGCTGTAGTGTGGAATGAACTAATTACGGCTGGTACGCTAATTAATCCAACTTTAAACCAACCTCTCACAAACCCAAAATAAAATTGTGATGAAAACATCTCTAATTTTCAATTTCTGCATAGTAATATGTTGAATTAGCTTTTTATTCTCGTGGTGCCAACCTATTTAGACTGTTATTGAGCAAAATTATTGGTCATAAAATTTCTATTGTCATGCTTCTATAATATTCTAATTCATGCTTCTTGCATCGTTAAAAGCCAATACCAAAAAGGTAACGTGAAATTATATACCATAAGAAATGACACAAGATACGCGCAGTCACGAAACTTACCTACAATTATTTTCAAGGAAATACGCTGTTTCCAAATTCATGCAATACCCCAGATATCGTCGCGCCTTTCTCTTTACAGTATCCCAATTTGCGACCAGCTTCCAATCGCCAATTTTCGAATCGAAATTCGCTGGCATTTTCGCTCCGAGAAAATCGCCATTACGTAATTAACTGATAATGTACCTTACCTGACCCTATCCGAGCGTATATATAGTAATACTCGTGGACTAAACAGACATGTTATTAAAATAATGATGGGCGGACGCAAGTGCAAATCCGCCAGTTTAGAAAGTTGTCTTGGTTCATATGACATTCATCCTAAAAACGCGGCTGGGGAAAATTACTAGTTCTGCGATAAGGGTTGCATTTATAACAATCGTAAAAAAGATGTGCAGAAATTTCAAGTTCTATTTTGTTTGTAACATTAAATTAAGGAATACTTCCTTTTTCGTTTAATAATATGCCTAAAAATATATACCAAGGTCACATTTAAGGTTAAGAATGGTTTGACTTTCTATTTTCTGCAAAGGATAAACATTAAAAAGGAGAAGACACGAAAGTATCAAAGTATTGTAGCACTTTAAGCTGTGACATATTTGGAATTTGTAACTGTTCTCAAGAAGGTTGATTGAGCGAATCGTATCTCGCAAATGCAGAAATATCTTAAAGAGGCAATAGCAGAAATATAGCAAAGGCAGAGAAAGGCGGACGCACCAATGGCGATCTAGCTTTCATCTGCCGAGGAAAAATAATCCTGAAGCTCTACTATTTTTAAAGACCCTGTGTTATAAAATAGAATGTTAATCTTTTATCGAGCGGAGCTAAAACCTTGTTTGTCAATACTCCTCCTACATATGAATGATTCTTGGAGATTACCTAATTTCAATAACTCATCTAGTACTGAAAAATTAACAAAACTTCATTAACCAATTTAATAAACTAGTGTATTGATACCGTTTATTACCCCATGGCTCGCTAGTAGTTAGTAGCGGCGCCTATTTTTAAGAAAGGCGATCTTAACGACATTACCCAAAAACCGAAATCTACGCAGACGGATCATTACAAGGCTGCTAGGTCTAGTGAAAAGGGCAAAGCTACGTAAATGACCTAATGATAGAGGAACCACAATAATAAATATGAGAAGGTCGCAATGGGATTGGTCAGGAACCACCTCGAACATCAATTTAGTCCAATCTAATTTACCATCAAGTATTGAGTACTTCAAGGATCTATCCCGGTCAATACAAATGGTATTTTGGGAAAATATGAATAATAACATTAGAGATTGGTTTGCTGCAAACAAGCGTGGCATGTAACTAGAAAAAAACACAGAAGCACTAATTCACTTTACGATACTTCGAAAGCAATTCACCAAAAGAACATGTTGATAATTCTCTGGATGAAATTCTTACTCGCGAAAGTCGTTTAACACTATTCGCTCTACAACGCAAATGTATAAAACTAAACAGCTGGCAATTCTAGCATAGGATATATAGATGACTGCAAGGATTAGTTTAGGTCGTTGCGAATTCTCACGATTCTATGTCTGTACATTTTTGAGTAACTAAGTTACGTAAAATCAAATTAAATAAATGTACGTACACTTAACTCTATGATTCACGAGACATCCGATTTAATTATGGCAAAAAGATATCTAATTTCTAGGGTTTCTACTTTGTTCACGAACATCTAAATTAATGTCTTTGCACATTTAAAGTTATGCAATTTCTGTTTTCTTTTGTGTCTGAAACACTATTAGTGCACCATCCCCAATAAAGATTGTTATTATTATTATTATTTTACCATATAAACGCAACTAGAAGAAGTCTAATACAATTTCTGACATCTTTAGGCTCGACGAAGCACGTCCAAAAAGGCCAACGAAAGTAAAAAAAAATTACGACTCACGCAATAACACGTAGTCAAAGCTTCGACTTTTGGTTATTAATAACAATTAGAGAATCGAATCGATTGGAAATAATATTCTTTCTTGCTCATATGTTGACAGCTCCAATTAATAACAAAAACAACAAACACCTGACATTGTGAAATGCAATTCAACAACACAAAATCCGTATTCCTTACATTTTATAATTGCATTGTGCATTGTATTACGGCCTGTAATAAGACGTTAAAAGCCTATTACCGATTATCGTTGTGAGTCCTATGAATATTAATCATACGTGCAAAATGAAACCTTGAAAGTTTTCCACATTTATCACATAACGTACGCAATCCTTCATTACGAATAGACGTAGCAAACGAATACGGAAATATATAGGCTTAAACCTAATATAGAATTATTTCTGTGTTGTTGGTTAGCTTAATTGTACAATAAAATCGTTTACCATTCTAAACGCTCAAGATAGCAGTGGAAAAGCTCTCAAAAACACAATTTATTGGAGTATTCTCTTCATTAGATTTTACTACTGGCGAATATTTTTTAACAACAAAACATTTGCTAGACTCGGGAAGTTCAACAACCTTATTTTTTCTGTGCTATGACGTATATTTTTGCCATTATTTACCCATAAGAATAAGCGTAAAAAAAAAACTTCCAACCATACCTAAAATGTGAAAAAGTTTTAATTTTTTCCAGAGAAACGAGACCATTCATGTACTTATTCGCACCAGCATCGCAGAGAAGAAGAGCGAAGGGTCAACAACTGGCAACTCCCAGTCACAACGACGACGGTTTGAAGCTGTCATTCAACCTGCGGTCTCCAATAAAAACAGAAACCCGTTCTGCACTCCAGAATAAGGCCATCAAGAATTTAATGACACCGACAAGTGCTTGCATGCACTTCAGGTTATCCTCCTTTTGAGTGAGGGGAGTTCTCGCCGTCGGTGTCAACGGCACAAAAGTAACGTCGTCATTTACATTTAAATAAAGCTACAGGTAAATATTGTCAGATGGAATGATTAAATATTTGCGTAAAAAAATCAAACAGTGGGGGTGGTTATTCGGTATATTGCTGTAGGTTAGGGTGACTAATTTTCTGCTGGAACGCGAATATTGGAGGTAATTGGTAATTTTGCAAAAACATCGTCAGGTTTTATTCGTATTTACCAGCAGTTAGGTGATACACATTCACGAGATAGCCTAGAACTTTATAGCCGCTACACCATTTGTTGCCTCACTTTTAACACATTAAATGATACACATTAGAGTTGATTTATTAATTTATTAAATCTTGAATTTCATTTAACTTTCATTTACATTTTTGCGTGCACTTACACCTTCCTTAATTAATTCTAACGAAATTTAATAATAAACACCACATAAGTATCGGCAACCTCTGCACGACACAGGTTTAATTAATTGTAATAATAATTAATCCAGGACGGCCGTTTCGAGGACCGTTTGTGTCCTCGAAACTCTTCAAGTGACAATGATGCAGTTCAATGTTTTATGCGAAAACCACACCACACAAATTGAACCATAAATTGAATTGTAAAACTTTTTTTTAATTTTCAGAATATTTAAAACCCGTCCAACGTTTCACTCGCTGTAACAACTCCATTGAAGAGATACCCCTACCACAGGTAACACAACGCAGTTGATAAATTTTCCTCCTAAAACCCCTTTATATTATTATTACGTTAACAAGAACCACATAAACGCGTATGTATTGGGCCTTTTCGTGCTTAATCTAGATATATTCGCACTTGCAGAAAAATAATTTCTGGAAATGTCCACTTTTTCAAAATAAAAAAAAAAATCAATAGCTCTGAATCTGACAAGGGATGATACCCAAAAATTCAAAAAATTATGAAACTTTAAGGACACGTAGAGCACATATGTAAAACATCGAAAATTAAAGTTGTATCTATGCAGATTTACTCCACTAACTTGAATAGGGTAAGGTTTTCTTTGAGAAAACCCGAAAAATCATTTTGAATACGTCCGTATGAATGCTTATTTCCGCCAAAAATTTGTAGATTTATCGAATAAAAATTTTTTTTGAGTTTATGACAACATTGTTAAATGCATGAACACTAATTCCCCTGACTATGTACTCAGCAGCTATATTTGAAACGGAATTAGAACTAATGTCCGGAACAGGTATGTGCCAAAGTACGATTCCATGTTCCACCCAAAATAGGTTAGTGCATACCGTGTACTACTCTGACAACTGGGGTCAAGAGGATGGCTTTTTTGGCGACACGCTGTGTTTGTAAAGAGTATTTCAATGTTCTACTCGCGGATAGAAACTCAAAAGTATATTGAAGTCTCCGAAAGCATATTTGCATAATTCACGTTGCTCGTGATATTATGTAGATATAACTGCGGGGCCTGCTCTTATAATCCAAAAAATTTGCCAACTCTAGTCATTAGTTTTCTCGCATTTAAAATAGCATTATCAATCGTCTTCCTTCTATTCCTCTGGTGACATGCCAAAATGCAAAAACATGACTTCGCTTGTAGTTATACGAAATTGAAAAAAGGAACAGCATTCTACCCACCTCATCAACAGGAATATTGATGCCGGGGAATAAATCATACGGGGAGAGGTAGCTGTCACTGTACGTAGAATTATGTTGCCTCCACCGTTGCACACATACATTCAGCACATTCAAGGCTCCCGCTCCAGAACACGAACCGGCGCGCAATCTATCGTTTCGCCCGGCCTGCGAGAGCGTTTCCTGCTTACTCTGCGGTATTTATCATTTCCCCGGTAATGTTGGAAGCAGTGATCTCAAATCCGAAATGAGTCATAAATCCAGTTGATGGTCTTCAGGTCACGCCTTTCGCCGAGCGATCGCATCCACGGCACTTTGCTTTTACCGCAACCGTCGCTTAGAACCGCTCTTGCTCTTTCGGGACTCTTTCCGGCAGCAATCCGCAATTTAGCTTGCGGCGTACGTGGCCGCACATACACATAAGCAGGTGCGGGGTGTTTTTGTTCTTGAAAATCGTAAAATAATTTTATTGCCGCCATAAAAACCTACATAAATAAATTATTATTACCGCTAAAACCCCAACGATTACTTCAGTAATAAATTATTCTTGGATAATAAACATTAAACGGTATCATCTAATTCTATACATGTATGTGTATAAACAGAGTTTACATAAACATATGGCGCTTTTATAGTTACGTAAGGTAAACATCAATTAAGTATACATTATTTTGTTATTTCATGGTAATGAAACTCTTAATAGAAAATGATTGCCGCATGCAACATTGTGTCATGTTAAGGCGAGAAGTCGTAACTACAGAAGAGGTGAAGAATTACAATAATGTAGTTGTTCCCAGTCTTCTTTTTTGTCTATTCTAACCTATCTTTTGTCAAAATTTTGTTAACCCGAATCTGATTGTTTTATTTCTAACAGTTAAGCCTACAGAAACGAGTTGCGCGAGTCACGAAATTAGCAGACTAGATAGACTCGTGTTTATTCGTCTCATGAATGTTGCGTACTGGTTTCCCCGAAAGTCGAGTCGAAACACGAGTCTGCCTAGTTTCTGCTAATTTCGTGAAGCGCAGGGAAAATGTATTCGTTTCTGCAGGCTTATTAACAGCTATAGTTAAACAATTGAATTTCTACATTAATCGAGTCGTCTCTTTCACATAGTACAAAGAATGTGTGTTGTGCTTAAAATCAGCGAAATAAAAGCAAGGTAAGCAAGTAGAATTGTTTGATGGATGTCTTCTCTTCTAGTCGGTTACTAAATTAAGTAAGGTTCGGCAGCAATGTATGTGACGTGTCTTAAAAATGTTAATATCATTGGCTCTTTGTGTTTTTAGTGATATTTATTAAGAAACTGTGGAGAATGCGCTCCTCTCATAGTTGCTATATAGTGATTCAACCTTTACCGATGTATGAAATGTTGAGCCACTATACCTTCTTGAAATCCTAAAAAATTAAATAAAACGATTTTACCGGTTGGTCCATTTATCTCGGGCCCCCCAAATAATTTGGAAGTAGTGAGTTTTATGAAGAAAAGTTTCAAGTGAAAGTTTCAACATAAGAGGGGCCACATACAATGATGACATTGTGGTAGCTGTGCGGAATCGCTTGAAGATTACAGGAAGTTTTTTAAATGGAACTCCTTTTTTCACAAATTCTTAGATAACATTTAATGTAAAGTAGAAAAGTACTAAAACAATTCACTAGAACGTAGTTTCACTACTTGCTTTCATCATTCCGAATCCGAATCCTGTGTAGTGAAACAAGATTTAATCTGCTTAAATTTAGCTTGATTCTAGTATATTTATGGCTACTTTCACATGTAAGGCAGGAGTGAAGTTATAAATTGAAACACGTACCGCTTATTCATAATTTAACAATGGGGAAATACCTGTGTCCTTCGAGCGCGATATTTTATTGTAGGCAAGCTATTATATGCATATCCTTTGTCGGCTAGCTAATCCCGCGTTCTATTATACCGGATATAAAGCTTACGTTTAGAGGATCGATTGGGTTGAACGGTCACGTTGCTATTCGCAAAAATGGATCGGGATCGTTACTGCATCGAGAATTGTTTCCTGTTAGATAAGAATAGATTCGTTTCTTTAAATGGAGCTCGCTAGATTGATGCAGTTACATAAGTTGAACTAAAGTAATCTAACCTTTAATGCAGACTCATAACTTCACTTTCAGATGTGCTACGATTTCTACTATTTTATGCTTATATCCAGAAACAATTTAATTTATGTACGTTGTCTCTCTAGTGATTTCTTTATATATGTATTTTTTTTGCATTTTTTTCTGTTTCGTAAAAGATTATCAAATAATTGTTTATGAGGTTTCTCTTACAATTAGTCGGCTGTTTGCTTTGTTGCATACATTTCCTTTGTTAGCGCACATGGTGCATGTTAATTTGCAATTAATCAACCATTCAGATAAGAATTTTATTGGTCGATGTATATAATTTATAATAAAATAACAATAACAATAATAGCAGTTACAAATTGTTTAAGTAATAACGAATAATACTCCTCTATACGCTATGAGTCATGTATATATACTATATACTACAATAAAACCGATAAATTACCGTTAAATTTTTGTTAGACAACTCGTTCCAAGGATATCACTGCTCAAGTTGATCACGATTCGTCACTTCTTACCTGAAACAAAGAAAAATGGTTACACTCTCTGATTCCGTACGGTTAACCGGATAAAAATGTACTTAAATGAAATCATTTACGGAGTTTCGTATATAGTTTTTCCTGCTTATGAACGCCCAAAGAACATTCTTTTCAATAACGACCAAACCAAGGGATCCGGGATTAGACGGGGTATTTTATAGAATAGGGTATTGGCTGATGCTGTAGAAAAGAACGAGAAGCTCGAGCAGCTCTCAGATAAAATTACAATTTAGATCGAAAGCCGACAAAGAATGGGAAATCGCCGTGGACGAAGCTAATCAAATAAACTAGGAATCATTCTGCAGCTCCTTTCGCAAACAATGGGGCAGTCCTCGGTTGAATAAGAAAACGTAACACATACACATGCACTGTTAGACTGCGTGTGTAATACGAAGGTTTTCAGAAACGAACTAAATCAATGTGTTGTGAATCCCTGCTATTGACATGCTATAATGTATCCCTATATACACGCAACCCTCACGTTATACCTGTAATATTTTTGGTTAGGCAATCAGCACGCTAGTATTAAATGGCAAAACCCTCAATTATGTTTTTAATTTCGTAAGAAACACATTTCCGTTTCATTTTTTAATTTTTAATAATTGTTTAAAGTACTCATTTTTTTGACCGAAATAAAGAAATAAAACCCACAAAGACGAGTTTTCTTGCCTGTTTATGTGTTACTTATTGTTCCTTTCCTAAAGAGACGGCATATTAATTTCATGAAACTGTATTTAATGCATGATCTTGCCTTCTTCTTCATAATGCATCTTTAGTAGTAGGTAAGTGGTAAATTAGCAACATTTGGACATCTTAAAATCAAATATATTTTTGCACAATACTAACAGAATTAGGAGGGAGAACACCATCACTTGCAAAATTCCCATATTTGCTTAATTGCTACTAATTTACTGGATTTTTGAAGCTGCCAAAGTATTTTCTGATATAACAATATATTTAAAAATGATAAGGTAGCAACTAATTATACTTTGGCATTCATCTTTAAAGATGAGGGATTCACTATAGAACAAAGCTTCTATAGTTGGGTACTATTTAGGTCCCAAGTTACAAATTTAGTGCTCCCTTGAAGAAAACGAAAAAGACAGAGAATCATATATTAGTACCAAATAAAACGTACAGGTGAACAGAGTAATAATTAATAAACATCGCATATTTGTTGTTAGTTCAAAGAACATACGCAACACCTTTCGCAAGTTTTTTTTTAGCATCACAATATCCGCGTAACTCGTTTCAAATACGAAACTGGATCCCTTTACGACCAACTTTTTCTCTTCCATGAAATATACATTTCGGGGCGAATGGCATCGCGAATCCTCCTCCTCCTCCCTAATACGTTTTCTGCCTCTTAAAGGAGACTGAACGATCCGATGTACTTAGAGAGGAGACGGACTGGGTCGTTCCGAGTGTTCCACTTGAAAATATGGATTGTTCTAAATACGGTGCGTAATGTTTACGTTATATATATATATCGGTCACGAAATATTTCTCCGATAATATAGACGAGAATTCAGGAAAAAATAGAAATACGCGCTATAACTAATTGGCTTGTGAATGTATGTGTACGATGGTCATTTATATATGGTACATTTTAGCAGTATGCCAAATTATTTTATAGTACCTGCGAAACAGGTAAACCTGTTGACATTTGCAATTTAAAAATAATTTAAAGATAGAATCCAAATTTAACTCGTAAAAGCTAGGATAAAAAGACTGCAATAAGCGTACATTCTAATTTCCAATGTTGATCCTGCATTTACGAATTGGGTCAATAGACTTTGACGTCAGTTAGCGCATCGTTCTTCACAAAATTTTTTAAAACAACAAAGAAACAAGCAATCGTTTTCTTGGAAGCGTTTCGTGAACGAACAATTTTTGTTGGATTTGGCTCATGTGGGAAAACCCACGATTGTTACTTAGTTTTCGGTTCGGTACGAATATACCCAGGTTTTGTCACCTAATACGGTGTATACGGATTTTTTTGAGCATTTCATTACGTCAATTGGCACGTATCTCTTTTGGTGCTCGGTTCAAATTACGTTAGGGAGAGCGCGCGGCCTCTGATTAGCCAAATAGCTAATAAAGCTAGCAAATATCTTAATTCATATTATTCTTCTATTGGGATATTTTTTCTGTATTTAGTTGAGTATTTGATCGACACACACATTGTTTTTCGACATCTTTATAATTTTACGCTGCATTACAGAATACGGTTCTGATGCGTTGACATTAAATTATAAAAAAAATAAACCAAAGGGAAATGTATCAGAGACAACAAAAGATAAACTTCCTCAATGTATTGACCCCAATAGCAGACACAAAACAATGAGACTATTATACAATCCAAACGAAAAATGCTGTACTGGAATTTTTATTTTCTACTTGCCGTGATGGAATATAACCCTGCAACCATGCGCATTAAAAAGCACCGTTCATAGTAACAAAATTAAACTACATCGAAATATTCTCGGAAAGCAATAGTACAAAATGTCGAAATGCTTTCCCAAAAAGCACCAAGCGAACTCACCAAAAAAAAAAATCGATAACAACCAGTGTATTCAACCCAACGAAAAAAGAAGGAAACATAAAACCGGAATTAAAACCTAGTAATACTCGAAACAATGGGTCGCAGCTAGATTTTGCATGTAGGAAAAAACCAGCGAACGCCGTAAAACAATACGCGAGGGATTTGAATGAATTTCGTTCGGATCTGAGAAACAGGTGATCGATGCAGCAGCCATATAACGCTAGGCGGGGGCTTTTCGTTGTTCTTTTGTTTTGCGGTTGGCGCTCGAAGCGGTTTGGATCCGTGGGAGTTTTTTGCATTAAGAGCATTACGGACTTTAATTTCGCATATTTGAAAGGATTACGTTTTACTTCTACTCCAAGAATCTAGTATGTCGTGCGTGTTTTTCCGCACAAAAAGGCTAAAAGTCCAAATAATCAAGCAATGCCATCCGTACATGAAATTCTTTAGCAAGAGCCAAGAGATTAAACCATTATATAGAAAGAGGTTTTACAAAATAGACAATGTAGAAACGAATCTCTTGTGGAATTCTGATTTATAAGGCCTCACTCTCAAATTTTTAAGGTACAGATGTAATTCCTTTGCCAATAGCCTCAATTAATGATAACCTCTATCTAAATATAAGTAAAACATAGTATTTCGTTTTATTTATATTTGCTTGTCGATGATGAGTATGACAAGCATTTAAGTGAGCATTTAAATTCTTTAAGCTTGAAACATTCTAAAAATCAAATGGTTTACCGTTTTTTCTTTTTCGAATTTCAAAGAACGATTACTCAATTACTCACAATTTAATGTCTTTCTTCTCAGATTTTTCTGATATTACGCTTTGTCCCCAGTTTGGGGGACAAAGGATTCTCGAACAAAGCAAACAGCTTAGATATCAATAAAAATAAAAGTTGAATCAACCGCAGAAATTTCAAACTAACATAAGGAGAATAAATTAGATCCGATAATTTTTTTATTTCATTTTCAATTTTATATTAACATTGGATTTAATCTGTGCCCATTTTATGCACATTTACTAAAGAATATTACTAATTCTCAAAAATATAGGTCTCTTTACTAGCTTTTCCAGAGGTTAAAATGATATCAAACAGTTGTATCGCGGAATTAGTAACGTGTTTAGCATATAAACGTATGGCATAAATCTAGGATTAAAGGATAAAACTCTGAAAGATTATCCATTAACCTCAATACAGTTGGCTCCAAGAGATGCTGATACTATCGCGTTTCTGGTCATAACGAAATCACATTATATGCAATGTCGCAACCGTTGAAAGCCCAGTCTAGCATATACACAAACAGCGTTTACTTTCACTTTCAGTTTACGAGGCAATCAAGAAAATATCGTTGCAGACAATTGTTCGGAGCAAGTGCAATAATAGCAGGATTGTTGACAATGGAAACATTTTGACGCGGCTTAAACTCGGCTCGTGGTAGGTACATATAATAAGAATAGTGCGGTAACACGATTACTAGAGCATAAAACAATGCACGTATAACTTTCGCCTTCACTTCTTAGGGACTTATTCTTCTTGAATCCGTTCGAGACACACGCTTGTTATTAATTATACCCATATTCTGGAGTAATGTAAGATGCCTATCGAAGCATGCATTTGCATTAATGAATTCCAACTAAATGCTTTAATGCCTATAATTTTACGCCGAGGGATGTAAGGAGAACATGATTTGCAATTGTTTGAAAAGAATGGTTGTGCGTTCCTGCAAATTACATCTAGACGCACAATATGTTAACAAATTATCATCAAAGAATTGTCACCACTATCTGGTGTGTTAAGTAACTGATTATGAGAACTAGAAAGGAAATATCGACAAGTTAAGCCGATTTAAACGGTTCTTCAACTTTGAGATTTTAAACGAAACACCCTGTATACCTTTTATATTCTGATAGATATTAATTCAAATTTGTTAAATTTAAGTAAGTTGAAGCTATTTAATGTATGATTTATTTAACCATCTACATCCAAATCGACAACCAATAGCGCGCTCTCTCGTTAACTTAAACTTAACATTTCAGATGATTTGAAGGATAGAATTATGGAAGAACCATAAATTAGCGCACTGTCAAGAAATAGATGGTCGCCAGTTTGATCATCCGTTACATTAATGTTATCTATCTGTTCGGAGTTTGTGCTGTAACGTTCTTCTCCACATAATCGTCCTTTATTTCTCTTTCTCATTATGTTAATGTAATTATAGTTAATATTTTGCTACATCCACCATCTACCAATGCAATTCTGTTAAATACTTATAAAAAGTTAACCAAGGTAAACGCGGAAACAACGATATACCCAAAAAAGGGGATACTATCACAGCGACACGTTACTTTTCTTATTACAGGAAAATCACTCCTCTTCCTACAGAAGACCAGTCACAAAGACTTCTATCCACTATGTGGATTAAATGAGAGAGGCATACTTAGAGTGATTGAGAAGTATGCGAGATTCAGTGTAAAGTGAGCTGCATTACTGGCTTAAAAGACTTATACTAGAGTAGTTTGAATATAGCGAATGCTGCATTTCTGCCTGACGAAAAATCTCAAAATGAAGAATTTCAATTAACCTAATCTTAGGTTGGAAGAAAAAAAATCAAGTTTCTTTAAGCTTTAATTCTATAAGCACAGCAAATAAACGCGTTAACAAATTCCGCTATTCCATTTCGCCAAAACTAGCACAAAATGCAAGTCAACATGCTGGTTTACCAAAGGTAGCTAAAATTAGGTAACTTTCCTTTCTATTCTACGACACTTTTTACGCTCGGTGGCTATAATAGAACTGGAAATACAAGTGGTTTCCATTTTTGCGAGTAGTAATATGTGTATTCGTACGGTGTGTTGTATGTAAAATAGCGTTGTATAGTATAAAGCAAAGAACGGCAGCATTTTATAAATAACGGGCGATAGTATAGAGGCGTCTGTTGTCTACGCCTTCGACATTCCAACCTACCAGTTTAAAAATAACTAGGTTACAAACAAGTCCGCGCACGCTCGGGTGATTGCCTGAAGAGGTTATACGTTATTCGAGACAGCCGGCCTCCTGGACAGACGAGCTATGTATATAATCGTGAAGCCCCGATCTTTTCCAGCGCGACCCACTTGAGATAAAAGAAGAACCGTGCGACACGAAATGAGTTCCACATTTTATTAATGCCTTGCACGGCCCAGAGGGACCAGAATTAAGAAAACGCTCGGATACGTATGTGCAACTAAGAACGAACGCCGCCAGCTAGAAAAGCACTAACGGTTAAAATAAGAGACGGCCAGAGTTGCAACCTGTACATATGAAGACCGAAGTGAAATGCACCGGAGAAGATAGAAACGCAATTTTGATGTCTTCCCTCGTTACAGATAATTAAGGAACTTAAGGAAAGAGGATGGAAAAGCACCGATAGATGGATAAGCTCTTAATGATCACGTTTTCTATAATTAAACGCTGAGATGAATAATTAATTGGTGATCTACGGCAGTGTACAAAGAGAGAGAGAGCTGTGTTGATGGTCTTGACTGCGTTTTCCGAATAGAATGTATAGTAATTGCTAATTGCTTTGATAATTCTAGGAAACAATTTACAATAACAAAGTAGAACCGTAATGTACTTATAGCTATCCCGTAAGCTGATGAAAAGTAAATAAGTTTTATCTAAATTGCTCCTTAGCGTCACCTTGCTACGCAAAGCATACTAACCATACCAGAAATCTTGGCACGTTTAGAAGTATTAATTAAATAGTCTGGTGAAGAGTGTGCCGATACATCATTCGGTCTCGTCGCCATGTACGTATCCTACGAAGCGATTGATGTTGTACTGTGTTATTTCGTCCTACGCGAGTTGCAGGTGTTACTGAAAAGCTTCCAATGTTTGGACCGAAAGTGACGAATTAGTGAGTCTTTTGGACCTGAGATCTTGACTACCACTTAATATTTTGTGGGAACGAGAAGAATACGAGTTGCTTTCAGTGAACCTTTCACGAAAGCTTGAGCTGAACCACTCACGCTTTTCCGCTTTAGTGGTATTACTATTTAGAATAATTGATATTCTGTAATATGGCGCCGACTTATACTATTATTTTCTATACTGGATATTGTGCCAGTTTTAAGCAGTACCCCGCCAAATTGTTCATTCATTTTATCCTGAGCAACACTTACAAAACACCCAGCCACTATCTGCACAATTTCTTTCAAACCAGTTATTTTTTTCACCATTTCCATCTTTTAGTTTGATAATTTTAGGATGATTTGCTTTCATTGTATCGGTCTT
This sequence comes from Oryctes borbonicus, assembly GCA_902654985.2. Taxonomy (NCBI): domain Eukaryota; kingdom Metazoa; phylum Arthropoda; class Insecta; order Coleoptera; family Scarabaeidae; genus Oryctes; species Oryctes borbonicus. Next base: position 8,688,248 of record LR736868.1, on the reverse strand, counting down.
TATTATATCCCGCATAATTCTTTCGATTCATCCATTCTCCGTGTGTAAACAAATTAATTTCTTCATGTTTCAGGAAATAAAATGTTACTTTCAAATTGTTCTTTATCTTCATGTTTAAGGTGTACTTTCTTTGCTATACACCTGCATTTGATACACATGTGACCACACAGTTCCATCTAATATTTTAGTATTTCTGGCGTAATAAATTCTGAAACACGCCTAACGAGCTGTCTGTTTTCCAGAGCGGTTTTAATACTAACTGGTCCTCCCGTCTGTTAGTTTTTTTTTTCCTTCTCCAATACATTGGATATAATATTGACGAGCAGATAAAGTCAATAGTAGTTTTGTTCAAGTTCATTATGTGAATGCGATCACTTTTTGGGGACTTATTTTATAACCGCCGTCTGCTGTTAGAAATGTAGACAAGTTTTTAATGAGGTTCCCGATGCGACCGCTTTTTTTGAATTTTTGTTTGTGTTTACCCGATTAGTTTATTAAGAAGCAACAAAAATAGGAATCAACAATAAGCGAAAATGTGTTTTTGTATTTGCTTCGCTTCATATCTTCAGTTCATCATTTCAGGCATATCTATTTCAAATAGGTAAATATTTTGTAGCGATACTTCTAACGTGACGTCAGTAACATTTTATCTTCTTGCAACATAAGATATGCAGTATAGATTAAACAACAAGATACTGAAACGCAATAAAATAAAGGGAGTTATCAATTGTACGTATATGAATACTTGAAAAGGCTGGAATATCGCTGGACACTAGTTTTTACAAATACTCTGCAATGTACACTGCCGTTCAGTGAAATTCGGTCATACAATCAAAATCTATTATATCACACTGTATACAATTATTAATACATAAAATTAGAAAAATACACTCTTTTCTAAGGGATTAAAGCCATAAATTATTATGTAAAGTAGAAATATTGCGACAACCACAATAAAGTCCCTTTTATTATCATTCCAAGAATTTCTCGGAAGTACCGATCTTTGGGAACGGGTCGTTTGGGGATTATTAACGAACAATACATTTAGGAAATATACCGCAGTATCATTCTTGTTTATTTATCGCAGGCGTAAAGATATAAATTTGCGTCGTTTTACTGTTAAACGTGTGTTGGTGTGCATCTGTCGTTTTTGCGCGAAAGTTTTAAGAAAATTTACTTCAAAATGGCACGTGGCAAGCCTACCAGTGTAAAAAAACGTTCACGCTTTATTACGCTGTGTGAAGAAGGATATTCGGGGCGACAAATTGCTGAAAAAATAAATACGAGAAGTTCAACAGTAAATGACATCATAAAGCGATATCGGACAACTGGAACTATAGAAAATCGTGTTCGTCCTGGAGCATCTAGGAAAACAACAAAAGCTGAAGGTTTGAGAACTGTATTATTAAGCAAACTCAATAGAAAATTAACAGCGCCACAAATAGCAGCCGAAGTCATTCGCGGCCGTAAAGAACAAGTTTCGGCGAGTACGGTAAAACGTCAACTTCAACAAGCGGACCTTCATGGGCGCATTGCCATTCGGAAACCCTTATTACGTCGGGGCAATAGAGCAAAACGGCTACAGTGGGCCCGTTCTCGTCTAGATTGGTCGTTAGATGATTGGAAACACGTGCTTTGGAGTGACGAGTCAAAGTTTGAGGTTTTTGCGCAAAATCGACGAGTTTATGTCCGAAGATCTAAAACCGAAAAGTGATCCCGAACTGCATTGTACCTACAGTGAAGCAAGGGCGTAGTTCTGTGTTAGTGTGGGGATGTTTCTCCTTTGCTGTGACGGGAGATTTATGCAGAGTGCAGGATGTAATGAGGAAGGAAAATTATTTTGCAATACTCCAGAACCATGCAGTGCCATCAGGATTGCGTATAATAAGCCGTAACTTTACATTCATGCATGCCAACGACCCAAAATACACTGCGTTAGTGTGTAAGAACTATCTAAAGGTGCAAGAAGAACAGCACACCCTGAAAGTAGCGACATGGCCCCCACAAAGCCCAGATTTGAACCCTATAGAGTTGTTGTGGGATGAACTGGACAGGAGGATCCGAAAAATATGCCCAACTTCACAAGAACATTTACGGAATATTCTGCAACATGAATGGATTAATATTTCACAATCCGTTTTAACAAAACTTATCGAAAGAATGCCTAGAATAGTTCGAGCGGTGATTAACAGCAAAGGAGGTTTTTTCGATGAAAAAAAAAGTAATGTTCAGTATATTATATTAGGCCAGAATAACTTTTTATTTATTTATTTTTGTCTTTTTTACCTTTACATACAATAAAATTGCATTTTGTTTTTAGTTTCGTTTGTTTCTGTAACCTTTTCATGATTTTTACTAACCGACCGAACTTCTCTGAACGGCAGTGTATATTTTATAATAAAAGATGCAGCGCAAATAAATTCCACAACATAGAAAGCTCACAATAGATCTACTGTTAGCCCAAAATAGTAATTTTCAGAACAAATAGTTAAATATGGATCAACACACGGTTTTGAAGCAAGTTGTCAATTTTCCTGGAAAATGCGGCTTCATTGTTTGGAATTAACACATGCTGGCACCACATACAGAACTTAATTTTATCAACAAGGTAAATAGAGTGTAGAGAGTGTATGAGCGATTGGAAAACATTAATAATAACGCTATTACGTCCACAAAATTGGTATGTCATTATGACACGGTGTATGCAATTCTGCGACGTAGAGGAATAACCATTATGCCGGATAATATCTACATACATCGCTCGGTAAATTACGGAGGTATGAGTGTGGTTAGGGTGTAAACGTGATCGGTGCATAGCGTGTATTTTATTTAATGCTTCCATCCGTGTTGTGAAAAATTTGTCAGAGGACTCAACAACTAAAAGCAAATTTATATAAAATAATATTAGGCAATTAACTTGTCATCGAATATAATTGATAATCTCAATGCGTAATTGCAGGATATTGATTTCCTCTCGGCAAATTTACAAGTAAATTGCCTATAATTTCGCCGACTATGTGTTACAATTCAACATGCAATTAGTTACGGACAATGGTGTTCCTAAGAGGATTATCGGGTGTTAAATTACAGCAGCAATATATGTATTATGTTCAGTATACTGTGCAAGGAACTTTGAGGATATGGTTGGATAAGTAACTCTTGAACGGATAATTCGAAAATATCTTGACCATAATGGTGGTTCCATAAAGAATGGCATTTAAAATTGTTATGGACAAGGCTATAAAGAGTTGACTATTTCATCTCGTTCAACGTACATTGTTCAAATCATCTATAATTTCCTGATATCAAGACCAAAAGTATGTGTAAATGTATTTCAAGTTTCATTTCAAAAATCATTAATCACATTTCAAAAGAAATCTGGCTCTGCAATTGTTGAAAAATAGAGAAGATTATTTTGGAAAAAACGTATTCCCTGTCAAAGAAAATTTATCCACCAATCCAATAACATTGTCAATTTTAAATCGTTGAACAATACATTGCTATAAATACGTCCTATTTCCAAAAATAACCGAGAGCAAGTGAAAAGTTAACATGCAGGTAAATTTCAATCAATCTACGCTAACGGGTAGCTGACAATCCCGATCCCGGGCATACGGCCATTCGGTAAAGTGCATTTCGCAGCTAACCGATGCATAATTTCGTGCATAGCCGGTGCATACGAGGATGCGATCCGAACGGCTGGGTATGTTAACGCTGCACGACAGTAATGCAGTTTTCGTGTACATTTCGCGCTGCATATTAAAATTTATGCTCTCATTTCGACATCGTTACGTCGGCTGTTGCTTTTTACGATACATCGTTTCCCCTTTCGACGAAACGAGCTGTTGGATGTATTCGACGCGACGCAATTTTGACGAAAATTACCAAAAAAACAAGGTACATGCTTGTTTCACTACCATTGCTGGGATTATAGATGGTATAGGTATAGTCTATATGCAATATGAGAACTGGCCATATTCACCAAATAGTTTTGAGAGGAATCTATAAAATTCCTTCATATTTATGAGGTGCTCCACTGCGACCTTTTTAGATCATTTGTGGTTCCGCTTAGATTAGTTTTTCCCTTTTCACCAAATCTAACAAACGTGGGTTTTGTTGCCCCTCATTGTAAAAAATTAAAATTAAATTTGTCAAATGTAAAGAAGTCAAAGGTAAACAACACCCTCTTGTGTTAAAAGCTTCGTTTTTGTATTTACTTCAGAAAACGTTAATCGCATCCACAATACAAGATCGAAAAAATCGATTCAACATGAACATAAACATTTTCTGATCATTCAGACTTCTGAAAAACTGATAAAAATTTCGAAAATATACACTTTAGATAATCAGCAACAGAATAACACCACATTTTCAATTGTAACGAGTTCTTCCCTATAAGTACTATAGATGATAGGTTTCCGCGCTTTAGGCTGCTGTAATTTATGCTACTCGGAGAGTTCGCCGAACAATCTGCACAAGTACTCCATCTCTTCTGACGTCCTCTGCTGCAATAGCAAAACAGTTCTAGGAACAACATGTTTTGAGAATTCCATGTCATTTAACCGACAATGAGTCAATAAAAGATTTTACTTTTCTCTTAGCGTGTATTCACTTCTGTTTGCTTATGCTAAATATTTACTTCACTCAAATCAATATTGCCAGTGATGAGACACTGGCTAAGCAGAAAAACTTGTTCGCATCTTAAAACTTGTTTTCTTCATGTATTTTCTCATTCACTAATTTCATTTAGTCTCGTTAATTTTATCAATACCATGTTCGTCATATTCATCAGCAGAGGCTTTGGAGCTAGATACACACTACTGGGTAAATTTTAATTATTGAAAAGGGTAAATAAGACATATCATATTAAAACCATTACGGAACGAGAAGAAAGGCTTATCGTTCGTTGCTACCAAAAATTGGCCATTAAAGATGAGCGTACGATATTTTCGCGTTACGCTTCCTATCCCTTTAAAGAGAAAACTTTTTCGTATAATTACGCAGCCCGATTCCAAGACGCATTCGAATTTCACGTTGGCGCTGGCGTTGTTCGCGTAGGCGTGGATATTCGAATGATTTACGGCATTTTAGAGCACAGCGCCGCTTTCGCTTATTGCGGAACGTGATCGTCAAGCGGAAGTCCCGGGTCCCACAGTTGCTATAACGTGCGGAAGGCGGCGGTGATATAGAGAGTTGTGCGGCGGAATAGTACAACGCGCGCTTATTTATAGGTCACTGGTAAGGGTTGCGGGCATATATACCCTCGCATAGCGGTAAAAATAACGATAGCAATTTATTAGCTTTGAAACTAAATTAATAGAGTGTTGCTAATTGTTTTATTTACACCAAATTGTTCTATCGGTCGCTCGAAGCAAAGAAACCAAGGGGTGTCGTTTTTTAAATATAACGTAAAGATAGAACAAGCGGTTTATAGCGAGTTAACATTTTTGCACCTAATTTTCCCTCAACATAATCTAACTAAAAGAACTAATCAATGACGTCCTAATTACATTGGGGAATGATCTTTTTGACTATAGGCAATGAGCTAACGACTAATAAATTATACCAAGCTTGATGACGATTTTAGCTCGAGCTACGAGTTTTGCAGTTTGAAATCTTATAGATTTGGCATTTAAATTTACGTCTTTAAAATATGTTTAAAGAGATGTTATGTAACGAACGCGGCGCTTCCACCTAGACATATTGTGCATAGTCTTATCAATAAGATTAATTACGTTGCTCTTCCGCAAGACTCCCCTGCAGGATTGAAAAATTTAGATCGATGTAACTTATAATTTCATGTACTATTAAATTGTACAGCGTGTATTTTCTACTTTGCAACAACAGCATTGCATGGTGGCTAACGAAAAGAAAACGTAATACAGCTGAAGAACGTCAGTATATGATTTATCTAGAGGACATTTTAAAATTCAGTACATTGAATAAGAATCTCAACTTTAAGAAAATTGAATATTGATTGTTTTTGATTTTGATTATTCTTGTACGTTGCTTTAATACGCCACTTTAAAGAATTGAGTAAATGAATCAAATGTGAGTGCTATGTTATATCAGAAAACGCATGTGTGTGTCTACTCCTAAAATGATATCCTTATCCACAACGAAAATTTGAAGAATTGGGCTGAAACTTAAAACAAAATGTTATTGAGAATCATACACTGAACTAAAAATATTATTTTTGCCACAAAAGGCAGATGGAAGGAGCTCGAGTTCTTGGTACTTTAGGATAAAGAAGTGTTTATATTCAAAGAGGCTGCAATATTTTTCACTTTTATTCAAGCAACGTGCTGCGGTTTGGAAAAGGCCAATAAGAAAATAATACTGAAAAATTTAAATGCTCATTCTAGATTGATATTTAAGGAATCAAGCCTTTTATTTCTTTGTTTCTTATAACAAGAAAATAAAAGAAGAAAATAGGCGTTTTTTGTTTTTTAAGAAAATCTTGAACGTCATTTGTTACATGTCCATTTTTCTCCATTCTCTTCGGGTTCATAAGAACTATAAAATTTGGCAACTTTGCGAAATTTAAACCCACCTCTACGTCCAATAGAAAGCGCAATGACGGTTGAAAATTAATCAGCCTGTACACCGCCAAAATTTAGATGAGCCATATACAAGGACAACGCATTACTTTTAAGTTACTTTATTTAATTATACGAATAAAACAAATATTCATCGCTAGGAGATACCACATACGATAGTGTCGTCGTAGCATCTATCCTTAAGCCCGTGCTTCTAAATTATATTTTTGACATCTCACATGCTCTGAAAAATAGCAAGGAATTTCTAGCAAAAAAAAAACCGGGGTTTACTTAAATTCTCTCAGATGTTTGAAAGAGTATTTTGTTATATTTTTTCTACGAAGTCCCGTAAAAATACCTTAGCCGTACGCTTAGAGCTGGATTCCTTGAATAAATAAATTCCCGCTAGTGCGTAAGTGTTTAAGAAACCGCTTTAAATATAATGACATTCGGAATTAATAATGCAATTACACATATGTATTACATACGCGTTATAAATATTTAATAGTTCTGTAAACAGACATCAAGGTTAATTTTACTACGGTTTACTACTGACGATTTCGGTGTTGAAATACCGCGTCTACAATACATGGCATTCATTATGCTCTTTCTAACATTGAAAAAAAAACCGTTCGCTTCTTAACTGGTACAAAATACATTTCATAACGAATAACTAACTTAACGTAATGATTCCGCTATATTTAATTCGGTCAAAAGGAACATGCATATGCACAGGCGTCGTTGCAAAAATACGTGTATTGCGTATGTAATGCGTGTAGAAAGCATATTATTAAATTTAAAGGAAGAAATGCACAATTTAGATAATTAATCAACAAATTTAAAAGAGCTAATTGTGTTGTTCATGAAGCAAACTTAAGACCAAATTGAACCCTTGGGAGTCCTATTCCTGCAATAGCTGCACCTAATTTCCTATGGTTAATAGAATCCCTTCACCATTTATCCTAAGCATATCCAATTTCTTCAGTAAAACACGATATATTTGGATTTGAATCTAGGACCGTACAAGTCAACTATATTATGTTGTATCAGCAGATTTATTTGCTGAGTTGAAGAAAACCACACCAGATCACAAGATTATCATGGGAAAGTGAAAAAAACTAAGTGGAGAAACCAATCGGGCAATTTGTATCGTACATTAAAAGTATAACCTTACCTTACGATTATGCCTAACTTGCATTCACGAATACTCCCCTGCAACAACGTCGTGTTAAAATTATCGCAATCTATGTGTGTGTGTGTGTGCATCTTGGGTGAGCTTTAATGTCAACCTGGTATGTCGACCGTTCTTGTGAAAGTAACCGCAGCATTCAAGCGGGAATATTGCTTGCATGTTTAACATTTTGCTTAAACCGAGGTCGTAGTTTACCTTTACATGATAGAGTACAGTGCACTTTAGGCCAATGTCTATGTGTGCATGCGAGACTAAATTTAATTTGTAAATGCAACAAGCTCGACTTCGTGGGTCGAATGTGCCGGTTGTTAACTGTCCCACATTGACGCCAGGCAAAAAATAACTTTACAGGTTTCAACATGTTTTTGAAAAGAAACTCGAATCGTATAAAGCCAGATTTTATTAAATACATTTCTAAGAAGTTGTTGGTTCCAGTAAATAGATATTTACTGAGATGTCCAGCTTCTAAAAACAACAATATACATTATAGGGGATTTCTTTGCTTGGCATCTGTATGTGCTTTTTATACTACTAGACAAAGACGAAACGTACAGTCCAATTAAAGCAAATGTTTCAATTAGTTTCAAACAATCAGAATTGAGCAACCCAAATAACGTTATTTGTAGCGTTAGACTAAACAAACGGATTAGAATTTAAAATGTTGAAGGAAATAATTATATTATTAATGAAAATGGATGATGGAATAGACGATAGAACCGTTCCTTGGAGAACACCAATCGTTACAAGCAGTAACATTGCATGTGTTAGGTTCTCCTGATTTGAAGAACAATGCAGCTAGTCGTCCGGCTTCGACGTGTCTTTCTTGCAAAGAGCAATTGCTTTTGTTTAAATGCATAAAGTACCTTATTTGTTCGAGAGCTCACTATTTCTCGAAATGAAACAGGTATGCATAAAAATAAATTTAATATAACGATATAAAAAATATAAAAAAATGTGAGGTTTCCCTCTTGCATATTATATAAAAATATAATGCGGTATCCTTACAATTGTATAAATATGTAAACAAATATGTAATAAATCGCAACAATAATGATAGACAATGTTGCAATGTTTCTATTGTAGACGCCAGGCATTTTGCTACCTTAAATGCTGCAAATATGGCCGAGGACAGCTACCCAGACGTTTTCGTGTTTAGAATCTGTCTTATATGAAAGCTCGTTGCTACTGCCTCCTATAGAAGCGGGAAAATTGTAATTGTAAACCACGCATAGTGCAGATCTAAGCGATTCATGATGCACAGACAAAGAAGCGACAGATGGCAGTCGTAGTATTTCGTGAAGCTTGTTCTCCGATGAATTCTTGCTACTGCGATAAAAACATGTAATATATGTGTTATGCTTAAGCCTTGTTTTCAACAATTTGTATACATTAGTATATTTCAATAAAATATAGTTTGCACTCATGTTAATATGTATTTGATTACAACAGCAATTCTATATTTTCAAATTCCTTTTTTATTTTATAACCAGAACACATGACCTATTAAATGAAGAAATAAAGAAAAAGCAATAATCACACCCTAGTAAATCCACATTATAGCATTTAAAACTCGATACAAGTTGACACCTTCTATTCAAACCTGTTGAAAAATTGAGTTGGTATCCTGTAATTAGGTTAAGCTTCATCAAGCAAGGTGCTCAGATTTTTATTTGGAACCATGAAGTAATAATGTTACATATTAATTAATGGTTTTCCGTGGTCTAGCGAAATAAAAGAAATGCCGAGACGTAATGGCAAATGTTGCAAATTTAATAAACGTCTAGAAGTAAGTTCACGAATTTCGCTTCAAATCGACATTTGAAAGTTAATTTAATCTTAAAACCACCTCCAATGTAGGAATACGACGCTTTAGTGCAAAATTTATTATTTTACCCAAGATGAAATGACTTGAAAGATATGAAAACTAATGACATAGCGGAATAATCCGTTCATAAAACTCCATTGGCTTTCTCCTTCACGCAAAGATCGAGGAATACGAGTTTTACTTTGATCGTATTTTCAATATACAAAATTGACTCTGTCAGACTCGATGTAATAACGACAAAAAAGCAACCAGCGCCATTAAGTCTAACTCTCTCTTTAACCTAAATTATTTTTAAACAAGAAAGGATATCGGTAACTTCTTCAAATTAATTTTATCTATACTTTTTGTACAAATTTGTTTACTAACGTGTACGAAATAGAAAGTGCATTTTGGAAACAAATTTCACTTTGCTGCAGTTTGAAGCGTTTTCTATAGCCTGCAACTTTAATGGCATGAAAGGTGACTATTATATCATTGGCCCATTTAATAGAAAATTTATTCGAAGGTTTCGAATTAGATTCTAATGGAAGTAAAAGTGCGTACATTAAGGACATTAAAATAGTTCGCATATTACTGTTGCAATTCATCAACAAGGATAATAAGTAAAAGTAAATTTTAATTAGAAAAGATCTCTTCATAATTTTATATACATTAATGCATATATTTTGCAAAAGCAGTTGCAACTTCCCCGTTTTATAATATATTTTATATATCTTTCGTTAAACGCATGACGCAATTTTTACAAGATTTAATGTTTGATTTTAACTGTCCAACTGGAGCTTTCCGCATCGATGTTCGGCAATTCGTTCCTGTTCTATTTTTAGACCGTGTCGGACTCTGCACAAGTGATAAATTTATCTGGCCTTTGTAAATATCTAACATGACCCGTATCTGCTTAACTAATCTAGCAGATATAAACGTGCATATTCGAAAATATTTCGACAGTCGATCAAAATGTACGAAAAGAAAATTGTCGAAAGACTGCATTTTAGGCTCATTACGCTAAAAAAAATTATAAAAAATAGAAACACTAGAAAATGTATAATAGTTGAACACTTAACAATATTATAAGTATTTCCTTTTTCATTAAGCCAGTTCAGGTTGGAAATCTGTAAAAAATTTCAACTAGTCCCATGTTACTGAATAAAATAAGATGATAAATCGTATTGTATGCAACGATTTAATAAGAAACCTAAATACGCTGTAGGCAACGATTGTCAGGTTGAAGAGATTCAAATACAGCATCATCTCTGATGCAATAATTTTATCCAATTTACAGCAACCAAAAAATAATGTTAATATAGCTTCTTTATGGTATTGATGGAATCACTCACGGCAAAATCAATGCGAGAAGATAAAAAATACATTAGCTCAGGAACATGTTACTGACTACCCGGCGCCATCAACGTAGATCCAGGTGTGTTTCTTCTCAATCTTACACCGGTATTTGCCTCATATTTCATACCACTTCCCTTTGAGTGTAAGCATTGACATTTTAGCTTTGATCTAACTTAACATGTTTCTTCAAATGTACACAACGATTGCGTAATAGGTATGTCTTTTATACTGTGAGATTCAGAAAAACGATACAACGTCACAGAAAACATTTAACCAATAAAATTAGTAATGAGATAACAACGTCTGAGCAAAATATAAGTTTAAGGTAAACTAGAAGTAAACTATAACCAATGAAAAATATGTTGAAATAATTGGACGTACCCACTACAATCACATGAAAGCAGTAATTTCGTAGCGTTTGAAGAAGAACTAAGTAAATATAGTAAATTTACTTTTTAAATTGAGACTAATTAAGTTCATTAAGGAAACTCCCGTGCATACGCCTATATGCAAAGACAAAAGGAAATAGTAGGTAAATATAAAGACCTAACTTCGAAAATGAACGCAGCTAGTCGCAGCGCTCTCATTCGTCATTTCCATTTCCAACGTCGCAGTACTGAAACAAGAGCGAAAAGATATTCCTCCATTGATTTCGCTCGCCTTTTCAATGGTTAGAAAGGAACGAACGCTCGGATTTTCAACCATGCAATTTAGATACAATGCGAAACGGTTACCGTGGCAACGGTAAAATAGCTTTGGGTTTCATTGCATTGCCGCAAACCGTCGCTGTCGTAGAAGGCGGAGAGGAACTCTCCGTCTAAATTCAAAAACCCTTTCCTTGGTGTATGTAAGGTAAGGATAGCTTCCTCTTTCTCTACGCTTGCCGCATTCTCCGAGTTCAGCGTGACTAAGTAGTTTTTAATGCATTGCGTTGAGATGGAGAATTTTAAATTGCCATTGCCGATTAGCAGCTCCCTTTAGCGGAAAATAATTTTCGAAACGCTGCTGCGGGAAACGTATCTAAAGAATACCAGCACAATTTTTATTTTCTTTTTGTTTTCTTGCAAGAGTAATCAAAATCTATATAAGATGCAGAGAATTACGTTCAGGCGCTCCCTGAAAGATAGCCTCGCCAGCCTTGCCTCGGAAGCCCAAAAAATTTATCGAATAATAGATTGTGTTTTACGCAATCGGAAGCTTTTGTCAAATCGCAGATTATATCTACTGGATATAATTGCGTTCGATATTAGCAAAGACTGTGAGCGTATCACTTTCAGAGTAAGGATGTAAATAAATTATGTAAATGTTGTCATTTATGTGGGTATTTGAGACAGATGAATAGCGACGTCTTATGTGGAGCTTGGGAGAAGCTGAATAAAGACCTCTGCTGTATTTACCGGAGAAGTAATGTTAGAGCTATTAATCTTAATTTCTAATCGGCTCCTAGTTTGCGTTAGGCAGGGTTCGTTTTGTAGATTGTTTAAAATTTGCCAGGTAATGAGGCTTTTATCATTATAACATCATAGTGAATATAGACAAAAAGAAAAACCAAAAGTACAGAAAAATATGACTTAAACGTAATCAAAATATTATAACAATACAGAGACTCCTCGCTTCCCGACCGGGTTCCACTCCTGCAAATTGGTCCTTAAGCGAGAAATGTTAGAATAGGTCAAAAATAAAATCGGTGTTTTTATACGTACGTTTTACGTATTTTGCCGGTACGACTGTTGATGTTTAACCGAGCAAATTAGCTGATAACATTGTTCAATGTGGATAAATAGTCCAATGTCGCATTAAGACGCCGTATATATTATTCACACGTTTGTCTATTGTCTAATTTCATTCTCCCACAATGGTCTGTTTCGGACTCAGAAACTCATCGATTGAATAAAATAAATAATTCAGCTAAGATAGTTCTTCAGCGAGATTCTTTAGTGATCTGAAACTTTGTAGAGCTTTTACTTCACACGGTAAATATATATGCCAAGACAATAAGCACCACGAGTCATTAATTCTATAGCTGTAAATGGCAAATACACCTCGTTCCTGGGTCTTGGTGTAGTAACTGCGAAAATTTAGATTTGTAACTATGTTATTCCTATTTTTATAAAGTAACAATATGTTCGGCACAGTCATTTTCAGATTAAGAAAAATATTGTCTTAATAACCGAATAGAAATGACAAATACTTTGATGTAAGAACTTTTGCTTGCCTACATACTTCAGCCAAGAAAAGAAAAACGTAACAAATCCCCGTCCTCTCCCTCCCTGTAATAGGCTTGTCCTCGTCGAACACATAGAAAAGGTGGCGACCCCTATTTCAAGAAATTCATCGCAATAAAATGTTTTGCTAACGGTCTTGCAGATATAAAACAAAAGCTCTCTAGGTGGTCTGCACGGTTTAGTGAATTTTTTGCTACATAATGGTCCTTCGAGCCTAGAAAAACATTTTGTACTCCTGTTGATGTTTCTCATAATAAAATCGCATATTACAAGCAAGGATAAATCTCAGCATAATACAGGAATAACAGACATGCATTTAATTACCTAAACCCGTAGGTATTTAAATGCACAACACAGTTTATTCGTTAGCACATAAAATGCACTCAAAGATATTAAAGGTCTATTAAAAAAGATTAAATCAATCGCTGACTACTAGCTTCTTTTAGATCAAATATATCGTAAACTTCGCTAATCGCTTTCAATTAAACGAAGAAATAAAAATAAAATTTTATTAATATTTTTAGTATATGTTACAAGGCCCAAGGCCATTATCGCCATATAAAAATAAAAATGTTCCTTATACTTAAACGGATTATCAAAGCATATTTACTTTTCAAAATATTGTAGGTATCCTTGAAAATATTACTTAAAAAACGTAGATACAAGTCTAGCGCCTAATCTTATCACCGTAGGTATTATGCGGATTTCACCTCGTCATTAGACTTTGTCGTAATACTAACATAGATTTTTTTATTGCCCCGCGAAGTGTGCTATTACATGTACGCTTATTACATGCCTGATTAGATTATTTATCGTCAAGTGTTTTCGTAAATATAGCCTATATGCTATTTGATATATTGATGCCCATGTATGGGGTTCATTCGCACTTTATAAAAAAAAAAACATCAAATCGAACGTATGAACGGAATATTTTCCAAAAGAATAAATAAAAGGTTAAATGAGAATAACGTCGTAAGTATTGAAAACAAGCAGTTAAATTCTCTTCATAGACACATATGGAAAAAGAAATTGTAGCCAGAGTTTAGATTTTGTGATTTTTCGTTCTGAAAAGCAAAGATGTTAATGAAAGCAGTAATTCTCTTTGTAAATTAAGAGCATCCCATTATCCTAAACTTTACTTTACTCTAACTTCAAAAGAGTTCCCAAGTTGAGCAATGCCCCTGTTACTTGAGAAATTTTTCGCGAGCAACGTCTATAATCAATAACGACGAAGCAATAGGATCATAAAGTTTTCAACATAGAAAGGAGCATAAACGTTGCGTACTTTTAAACGGTTAAAATCTAACGCCTTCATAGAGACTAACCTTGAGGTGATGTAATAGTATTTAATTTTAGCCTTACTATATGTCATAGGAATGGGCACGTTGTACACACGCTTACGTCGCCAGAAAGCGTTTGTAAGTATTTTTAAAACGGTAACGCGATAGTGGTATCTAAAGAAATACGCGCAATATACATAAATTAATAAGAAGCATTTTAAAAACCAGCAGATACGAATGCATAGGACCATATGGGGCGATGGTAGTTGTATGTTAAGGCTATCATAATTTATTGGACATGAGGAAAAAATTGATTCGGGATCGGTATTTGACATTTGCCTTAATTGTACGAGGGGGATTCATCTCTAACTCAAGCTCGTTCCGTCCTGCTTTTCGCCTTAAGATTCCGTTCCTTTCACTCGGTATTTCAATTTACATACGAAGAAGTGTTTTTTTTGGCTCAGTTACTTTAATAAAGTAAATATTTACATGAAAATAATGCGTTTTTTTCACAAGAGACGAACAAATATAAAATATCACTTACGTCAAGAAATTTTTCTTTTGAATGAAGAACACGTCATCGTTTTTAAACTAATAGAATAGCTCGAATTTGTCTGTGAATATGGAAGTTGGACGACTTAGACTGGGCAAAAAAATTTACGAACAGTCTGCTGTTAGTCTATTCAATTTAATTAATTAATTAACAAACAAACAGTACAATTGCTAAAACTAAACGTGTCATGTCCTCTTTTGTTAAACGAAAACACGACGTTTCGCCCACGATGATATGGGGCTTCTTCAGGAGAGGGAAAGGTGGTAGACGCACATCAAATTAAAAAATACATCTCATAATTATCCTAAGCACAGATTGACCATGACGGAAAAAGGTCTTTAGTATTCCTGTTTAAGGTATTTAATTGGTTATCTTACTCTTTTAAAATTAAGCTACGTTCATAACTACTAAATCTAGAACCTTACAGTATCAACAATTATATAACATTTTAATGTATATTTCGTGTAGGATGAAATTTTTATTATTTTTTTATTATTATTTATTTTTAAAATTATAATAAATTTTTATTATTATTTGTTTTTATTATATCAACGGATAACAGGAGAATGTCGATGTAAATTTGCCGATGAGAGGTAATGCAAGGACTAGAATTCAAATAAGAAAATCTAAACCATGATCACTATTTACTTCCTTGCTTAAAAAACATCGTTATTAATTTCTTCAATTTTGGCAAAAATAGAACAAATACTACAGGCTGACGTCAGAATTGGTTAAGCGACTAATATCGAACACGTTCATAAAAGTTCGTGATGATTTATGCACATAAAGAATTCAAAACGATCTAAGATCGGTGCAAAGGTATAATAACATTTAGTATTACGCTATACTACGCAAGACTGTTTGTATGTTACACAACATCTACATAATCCTTTGTGTAGAGATCTTCCGTCGTCCTTTCATAGACTACCAAAGGATTACCACTTCAGTAAAAAATCATATATTACGCACGATATTACTTAAGTATGGTACATTCTACCTTTTCCAAAGGGAAAAGATACCAACACAAATTACACATACGTAACGTATATCCAAGATCAAGAATGAAAATATAAGGCGGATACCAACGAAATAACAGAAAAATATGCCCGAGAATACTAGGTTTCAAATAAAGATTAATGTTTTCGAATACATGCAGCGACTATGCGTGACGGTACGGTCCCGATGGGCCGTATATAGGATGCATTTGTATCCGTGTGTGGCTCCGAGAAGAAGATACCTACTATAAACTACCCAGCCGGAGCTTCCCCGATAGTCGCTGGCGTGTTTATCGATACAAGTGACCGTTGAGTCAACGAACTCGCCGGACTGCAGACCTGACCGCTTGGACGACCGACCTCACAGAACAGAACAACACTCGAACTGAGTTGCATCGACTCGCAAGGAGTAGACGGGCAACATGTTTCCAGCTAAGACGTGCCGTATAATTACTGAATTATACGTGAACCCTTTGGCGATAGCCGTGCCGAAAACTTGCCGAAGGAAATTAAACGCAAGAGGAAAAAAAGAAAAGGGAATGATAACGAACGCCGTGGAATTAAGCCTTTGTGAAGCATTTCACAGTACTGGTAACTTCGGTACAATGTGCAAGGTGCAATTTTCTCGAGATAAGTTGAGAAAAGGAATAAATGAAGTAAAGTAAGGAGATTAACAACGGGGTATGCTTTGCATCGGTGTCGGTGGAATTTATTTAACTAAAAGAAAAAAGATTATTTGAATTAAAAAAATTAGTTTATAATAATTGAAATTAAAGTTTTTAGGATAAAAAATATGTTTACATCACGTTTTAAAAGTTTTGCTTCTGTAAGTGTCACCGGAATAACAGTCAGGAGGTAGCGACTCCTAAAATTAAACGAAAGAACTATTTTCGGGCTCGCTGGTGGGTGTACCGTAAATTAACCTACGTCTTTCTTCCTAATTGGTTTGCAACCATAGGGCTTCTGAGTTTATAACTGTAGCTAGGAATGTCATTCGTCTATTCAGTTTAGTGTTCGCTTAGTTCTGTTGTTCAAAGTAGCCTTTAAAATCTTCTTAAATTAATTTATTATTGGTGATATTTGCAAATTAAATTTTTTAAAACATATTTCAGGGACCCCGATTTAGCAGGTCAGTAAGTTTTATCAATTTTGACCGTCCAAACACCATGACATGCCTAATTTTGCATGTGCTAACTTGTACTTTGCGCTTGAATATTTGTATTAAACGCGGATTTTAATAGAAATTGAAGAAAATTTAAAATAAACAAATCGTACGTCGGTATGTCCACCAGCGACGTTGAAATACACGTGTACGTCTGTAGCCAAAGTTCCCATTGTATTAAGTTGTATGATAAAATTATTGAATTCTTAGGTGGTTTGATGGGTTTACTTTACAAAACCATGCAGAAGCTAAGCGGATACTAACAGCATAGAACAGATCAAATGCATTGACGCTAATGTAAGGTATATTGAAATAAATAAAATATTAACTTCAATGAGGTTTCCTAACATTAAAATCCTTCGCTTTGAAGTTTGAAGCTATTATCTTAAGGGGCTTCGTAATTTATTTCATTGAGGTAGGTGCAATGGTGTTATCAAGTTTACCAAGCCAGAAAGAAACATTTTGTTTGGAAAGCGCTGTTAGTTGCAGCTTTTACCTACGTTGTTGCACTATCTTGCTTACATAAATAATAACATTTTCCTACTGTCGGCTACGTAAGTCCATCAATACTGCCTTGATTGTCCCGAGAGACGTAAAATTGCATTACGTCTCATGTAAAGGTATACAACGTGTAAATCGCACTTATGCCCCAACAATCAGGGCAGTAATGATTGACTTACGTAGCCGGTAGTAATGATCACTATTTATAAACAGCAATATTTATTTTGGCCGCGATTTCGTGAAATTTCTTGCGTAATGACACGATGTTTAACGTTATTCTTAGAAATTAGTTAACTTTTCCGTGGATTCTCTCGCAATAATAGAATGATGTTTAACATATCGATGTTAAGTGTTATTTGCTCCTCAAAGTTACATGTTATAAGCGGCGTATTCGTTCAACGGTCTTTAATTAGTCTCAACTATGAAAAGAAGGTATTCCATTAAATCTGATGAACAGATTAGGCAAGATACCAAAACAATGTACATTTAAAAAAACGGATTGTAAGACAAGACGCAGAGATCGCTGAGAAAACCAAAAAAAACGAAAATTTCAAAATAATTGTTCCCAGATTGTTATAGCATGATCTGTGGCGTAGAATGGTAAATAACACAAAAGTATTGATGACCTCCGCACCACACAAGCTTAATTAATTAATCCGGAACGGTCGTTTCGAGGATACGAATGATCCACATTCTCAACCGGTGACCGAATTATACCGAATATTCGCTTAATTAATGTCCCGAATTAATTAATCAAGCTTGTGCGGTTCAGAGGTCACCGATACTTTTGCATTGTTTACCAAATTGTTAGGTATTTTCGGGGCAAGTTGTTGTTGGCTGTAGAAATTTATAAAAGGCAAAAACCAGAAATACGATCAATTCATTTAGTTAGTGGTAATCAACATAATTAGCAATACAATTACTCTTGTAACCATTTCTTTTCATCCCATCTTTTGCAATTGATGTAGCAGATCGAATTTTCTTTTCTTGACTAAACAAAGCATTGTAAACAAATATATTATGTCTTCATTTTCAGAACCGTCTGAACATAGCTTTTTTTATTTTTTTTTCTGGACAAATACTTAGTATCCTGTTTAACCCTCAAGTGCTATCGTGGGGTGTTTCGGAACCCCAGAGGTCATTTTTTTTAAATTTTTTCTAAAACTATTTTTGTCACATTTCTAAGGTTCCAGGTATTCGCCTATGCAAATGAGATATGTAATATAGTGTAATTTATTATTTACCATATTCTACAGTTTTAGCAAAAAATAGCTTTTGGGGTGTCTCAACACCCCACGATAGCAATTACGTTTGTTTTTTTCAAAAATAGCGTAGTGTATTCTAACCAATGATTTAGAATTTTATAGTGATAATAGCCCTCGTCCTCTTTTGGGGAAATCACAGATGTTGTTGTGCATGTAAGTATAGGGGATTCACTTATATACGTTCCAATTCGGCGATTTTTATTATAGTACCTACATGTACAGGGGATTCACTCATTTATGTTCGACTTCGGTGATTTTTTACAAATCAAATAGTGGCATTTCCCCTGATTTCTGTACGGCGTATAAATATTCGACTCAAACAAATTTCTTACTCAGTTCCTCACAAACCAGAGCGTCGTCAACTTGTTCCTTATTTCCCTTCTATAATACGTGTATTGAATAGTAAAAACAATATGATAAAGTTTCTAACTGATGAACAATTAGCAAATCTTGCCGAAAACTTTTACGATGATGTTAGTGAAAGTGAATGCCCTGATGAACGTGATGATGATTTGAGTGATGCAGCAAGCGAACATAGTGATCACGACACATGTTCAGAATTTGAAGTCGAATCTGAAAACGAAAGTGAAGAAGACTTAGGTGATGTCAGTGCAAGAACAAGTTACTTCTATGGACGAAATCGATATAAGTGGTCCAAAAATCCTCCTGCTACTTCACGTACCAGATCTTCTAATATAGTCACTCTTCGACCGGGAGCAAAGGGTCCGGCAGTAAATACTCCTCCAAGAACACCTTCTGAAGCATTTTCTCTTTTCTTTACGGAAGAAATTCTAAATGAAATACTAGAGCATACAAATGCAAAAATAACGGAAACGAGTTCTTCTTATGGACCAACGGCAAGTTATGTTGAACATGTAGACATGATTGAATTGAAAGCATTTCTGGGACTTGTAATTTTGGCAGGAGTGTTTAAATCAAACGACGAAGATACTAGAAGTCTTTTTGCAACGGATGGTACGGGACGAGATATTTTTAGAGGTGTCATGTCTAAACAACGGTTTTTGTTTCTTTTGTCAGTGCTAAGATTTGACGATCAAACAACTAGAAGGAACAGGATTGACAATGGTGATAAACTTGCTGCCATTTCAAAAATTTATGAAATTTTCAACGCAAACGGTACGAATAATTACAGTTGCAGCGAATATGCTGTTGTAGATGAAATGCTTGTTGGATTTCGCGGCCGCTGCTCTTTTCGCCAATATATCAAGAGTAAACCAAAAAAATATGGCATCAAAATTATGTGCTTATGCGATTCGAAAACGCATTATCTGATCAATTCATTTATTTATACAGGAAAGACAACCGAACCCAATCCAAACAAACTTTCAGTTCCAACACGTAGTGTACTCAAATTAATTTCTCCGATCATCAATACAAATCGAAATCTAACAGGAGATAATTGGTTTTCTTCTATAGAGCTGTTGAATGAATTGAAACGGGTTGGTATAACGTATGTTGGAACACTTCGTAAGAATAAGCGCGAAATTCCGCCAGCATTTTTACAAACTAAACAGCAACCAATAAACACCTGTAAATTTGGATTTACGCACGATAATACGTTGGTTTCCTTCATACCAAAAAAGAACAACTGTGTCTTGTTGGTTTCGTCTATGCATCACAATGGAAATGTTGAAGTAAATGCAAAACCTGAAATAATAAATTTCTACAATTGTACCAAAGGGGGAGTTGATGCTTTAGACCAGAAGTGTATGACGTACTCCTACCAAAGACGAACCAGACGATGGCCAATGGCTATATTAGGAGCAATGGTAGACATTTCACGTGTCAACAGTTACATAATTTTCTTAGCCACTTCAGACCATACAGTTAACATGACACGAAGAGAATTTTATATTCGTCTAGGAAGAGAACTCGTCAATGACCACGTAAAAAGACGATACCAAACAAAAGAATTGTCAACTAAGCTAAACTCAATTATCAAAAATTTACTAGGCTTAGAAACACCACAACAACAGCCACAAGAAGCAGAACCTTCAAGAACCTATAAAAGGTGTCACATCTGCGGGCGAAATAGAGACAAGAAAATAAAAACCACGTGTCATAGATGTCATCAGCATGTCTGCAAGGAACATTCTGAGCAACTTGTAAAATGCGCAGAATGCTTACAAAGGTAAATTGTAAGAAATTTATAAAAATCTGATTACATGAAATAACACATTACATGTTTTTTGTCAAATAAAATGTACGCTTCACAACGTCATTGTCAGAATTTTTATGTGAAATGCTAATGGCATTTTCTTTTACAGGGAGTAAGACCATAGTTTCCAGTAACAGAAAAAACCAAGACATCTTAACAATACAGAACACAATTTTGTAAAAAGAAAAAATTGTACGAAGAAATACTTTTTACATAATTTTTATGAATGTAACATTTCCTCCTAATTTTCTGTTTTGCTTTAAATAAAGTTTTGTTTTTCCTTACAACAATCGCAAGATAAAGGTCTAGTTATTACACTGTGGGTTTAAAAGTGAAAAAAAAAAGATAACTAACAAAAAAAAGCTAAATTTAAAGAGTGGGGTGTAAAACACCCCACGATAGCAGTTGTGTTACCTGAAAACACGATAGTACTTGAGGGTTAAACCTTATGGTTAAGGAACAAACTACTACGTAGTGTTTCAAATGAAGACAGCGTTTTCGAAATACGAAAGAATTTCCAGCGATGTAAAAAGTCACTCGGCGTTCGTCAAAACATTCGAACTTTCCTTTAGAAATTAATCTCTTTGCGATCGCAGGAAATCAACGATTTAATAGAAAATTTATAGCATATTGTTAAGATAACTTTTAAACAATTAAATCCCATAAGAATAGAGAACTACTGAGAATTGTACAGTTATTAATTTTCATTTCCATTTGTAGATGGAAACATTTTGATTTTGAACATTGAATTTAAGAAGTCATCCTATAGTTTATTTCAAACAAATTCTAAATTGTAACCGATTTGTCGAATTTTCTACTTAGACACACGTACGTACACTGCCGTTCAGTGAAGTTCGGTCATACAATAAAAATCTATTATATCACACTGTATACAATTATTAATACATAAAATTAGAAAAATATTAAGCATACACTCTTTTCTAAGGGATTAAAGCCATAAATTATTATGTAAAGTAGAAATATTGCGACAACCACAATAAAGCCCCTTTTATTATCATTCCAAGCATTTCTCGGAAGTACCGATCTTTTGAAACGGGTCGTTTGGGGATTATTAACGAACAATACATTTAGGAAATATACCGCAGTATCGCTCTTGTTTATTTATCACAGACGTAAAGATATAAATTTGCTTCATTTTACTGTTAAACGTGTGTTGGCGTGCATCTGTCGTTTTTGTGCGAAAGTTTTAAGAAAATTTACTTCAAAATGGCACGTGGCAAGCCTACCAGTGTAGAAAAACGTTCACGCATTATTACGCTGTTTGAAGAAGGATATTTGGGGCGACAAATTGCTGAAAAAAAAAAGATGAGAAGTTCAACAGTAAATGACATCATAAAGCGATATCGGAGAACTGGAACTATAGAAAATTGTGTTCGTCCTGGAGCATCTAGGAAAACAACAAAAGCTGAAGGTTTGAGAATTGTATTATTAAGCAAACGCAATAGAAAATTAACAGCGCCACAAATAGCAGCCGAAGTCATTCGCGGCTGTGAAGAACAAGTTTCGGCGAGTACGGTAAAACGTCGACTTCAACAAGCGGACCTTCAGAGGTGCATTGCCATTCGAAAACCCTTATTACGTCATGGCAACAGAGCAAAATGGCTACAGTGGGCCCGTTCTCATCTAGATTGGTCATTAGATGATTGGAAACACGTGCTTCGGAGTGACGAGTCATAGTTTGAGGTTTTTGGGCAAAATCTACGAATTTATGTCCGAAGATCTAAAACCGAAAAGTTATCCCGAACTGCATTGTGCCAACAGTAAAGCAAGGGCGTAGTTTTGTGTTAGTGTGGGGATGCTTCTCCTTTGCTGGGACGGGAGATTTATGCAGAGTGCAGGGTGTAATGAGGAAGGAAAATTATTTTGCAATACTCCAGAATCATGCAGTGCCATCATGATTGCGTATGATAGGCCGTAACTTTATATTCATGCATGACAACGACCTAAAACACACTGCGTTAGTGTGTAAGAACTATCTAAAGGAGCAAGAAGAACAGCACACCCTGAAAGTAATGACATGGCCTCCACCAAGCCCAGATTTGAACCCGATAGAGTTGTTGTAGGATGAACTGGACAGGAGGATCCGAAAAATATGCCTAACTTCACAAGAACATTTATGGAATATTCTGCAACATGAATCGATTAATATTCCACAATCCGTTTTAACAAAACTTATCGAAAGAATGCTTAGAATAGTTCGAGCGGTGATTAACAGCAAAGGTTTTTTCGATGAAAAAAAATATAATGTTCAGTATGTTATATTACGCCAGAATAACTTTTTATTTATTTATTTTTGTCTTTTTTACCTGGACATACAATAAAATTGCATTTTGTTTTTAGTTTCGTTTGTTTTTGTAACCTTTTCATGTTTTTTACTAACCGACCGAACTTCTCTGAACGGCAGTGTATATCTCCAGACATTATGAGAAAACATCGTCAACCTCTCCTATCTTTAAGTGGGCGCATTTTTAAACCCCCTTTTAGTAAAATAGCACGCGAGAAAGCAATAGCAAACAAATATAAATCATCGAATTGTAACGTTCACTTCTCGCAATCGTCATTAATTAACTTTGTGCGTATCGTGTAAATAGAGCAGACAAGTGGGAATTACTTAATGTTCCACGCGCTCTGGCCGCGGACTTAGATATTACGAAATATCGAAAAATATTTGAATTCTAAATTATCTCGTGTGCTATTTAGAATAATTATGACGTCTTAATATACACAATTGCATAACATCGTTGCCCTTAATATGCACAACCATAAATTCTAAATTGTATATAGTAGACCGCTGCGTTGTTTCTGTAACACTTGCTAGTTGGCTTCGTGCTTTAAATTTCTACAACTAGGTAACAGATATTTTGGAAATGCTGGGTTATATTTCTTTTCTGATTATCAACGGGTAGATAGGAGGATATATAAAAGAGAGGACGTATCCAGGTTTACAAAAATCTCGAAAATGTTTAGAGAGAGGAACAAAAGAAGTTACAAAGGAAGAGATGTTCCTGCACTTGTTATTGTAGATGAAAATAATAATTATCAATTAAAAACATACAACAAGATCCTTGGTAAAATAAGAATTTGACTTCCTCTTCCAATTTTTCCAATGTTAATTTTTTACTTGAAGTTGGTACTATTCTCACCAGTTAATGTTGGTACAAAGATGAAGTTAAACGCAAAAAAAAATAAATCTTGTTAAATAACGACTTTTTAGCAGTTTTAGTTCAAGAATTTCAACGTATAAATAATGCTTAAACTTAAGTCGTCCAAATAGTCATCAATAAAGTAAGTCATGCGCATAGTGAAATTCAGATAAAGAGTCCAAATTCAAAATAATGCGGCGCTTTTTTCGTTTAGGAACTTTTTACATATATACGCGCGGGTTAAAAATGTTTAGGATAAATGTTCTGATAAGAGTTTACCAAGAAGGTTCTTATTAAAGAAGTTAATATTTAATAAAAACAAAGCTGGAGCAGTTCAACGACATCAAAACAAAAAAAGAAAACATAATAAAAACATGCCAGGAAGCGCCCCGTTTCTTTAAAGGTCTATATGCCGAAAAAATAATTCGACGAAATACTCGTTTAAACTGGATAATAGCATCAGATATTAAACAAGATATTTAAAAAGAAAATTAGACATACGTGACGTAACAAGATACATACACTTGTCGTCGAACACACCCCCTTTTGCACCGAGGGCGACAAACATACCTGCAGTTCCTTATTGGTGTTGTCCTTGTGTGTAGCGGCACGTATAACACCAGCTCTCCAACCCCACTCACTAATTTTGCTCAATTTTAATTTGGCAAATCCACTCACAGACAAAAAACGTTTCCCGACAATTTCTTCTCGACATTTATATGCCATCTTAAGGCGACACAATTAACACTTTCTCATCGCAAAACTCAAGCGAAAACACACAAAAGAAACAATTTTCAACTGAACTTTGTTACTTAAAAAAAAATAATAGATTCACAATAATATAGCGCGCGTACACTACGCCTGTAAAGATTTTCAAGCTCGTTGTGCGAGACCAAAGAGGCTAGGCCAGAAGGTGCCTTTCGCTCGGGCTCGAATATTATCGTGCTATCTCGTTTGTTGTAAACACTACACCACGAGGTTAAACCTCCTTCTGGACGACGAGCAAAAACATTCTGAAGCTTTTAGTTTCTAAAATAACCACCTGGAGCGACACAGTCCGATAATACACGCTCCGTCATCTCTTCCGATTCATCTGAACTTCTAAATCATATGCTAGCGCTTGACAGTAGATAGCGCTGATTGGAAAATAAACAGAACACTATCGTAATACCTGAAAATTTCATTAATTTCAAATAAAATTTAATATTTACAGGAAAGGAATATGCAGAAGATAATATTTTCTCTTAATTATAATCAAATTTAAACTTCCAAATAAAAATAAGGTGACAAACAAAAATTAATCTGAGAAACAAGAGAAAATAAATAATTAATTCGTTTGTTTTATCCATGTAGATTTTAATTAAAATTGTACCAATATACTTAGCAATCGTAAATAATTATTATAATGATTTTCAATAGTATTTTAGCTATTTCTCACGTCGAATAAGTGTTGCCATCTGTGTGATATAAATCAAAACATTGTGGATATTTCCGCGGATTTAAGTAAAATATTTAGATATTACTGGGAATAATTTAATTTTAATAATGCCAAGATATCAAGTAACAAATAAATTTTCAAAATTAATTTGTAATTTGAAGTAAAAGAGATTACTTGCGGGGCTGAACGCGCTCATGGTTATTTATTGGGTGCATTGGTATTTTGATTGTAGCCTAGTGGGGGTAAACAAAAGATGGCCATCATGTCAGGATGTGCTAACAGTCGGTTATTTGAAAATAAACGTTTTTGACACAACAAAATATAAATCATAAGAAAATTAGTGATTAGTAGTTTTAAGTGAGCTCAAGATGATATCTTCTATTATTTCTAGATTAGTCATGTAAGTTTTTCAAACTCTTTTTGTATTCTTCTTTCATCACATATACTTTATTTCCATCTTCTGGCTATAATTTTAGAACTAACGATAATATCGCCTTCAAATCACGGAAATTCGACAGCTTTACATACACCGTATATAAATCTACATTATATTACGAATGTCACCAAGAACACTTCTTTGTTCATTGATTTTTTCATCTAATTTTAATTTACTAACCTTACCTCCTATCGCCGATAGCAACTTACGATTTTAAAAGGCATTGAATTTAAATTTATCAACACTCTGTGTAACAACATCGCGTAAGATGCGTTGCCGTTTTCGATTTAAATTTCATCCTTTTGATACATGTGGTTCGTTCGCCTGATTTAGAAATTGGGACCATCAATTAATTGTCCATAAATGGGTATCGTTCGAGAGCACTTCACCTTGGACGAAGTGACCTGAAATAATTCTTAAAATTGCTAAATAGAGGTATTTTTAATCGGCTTGAAATACACCTCGTGCTGCCAGGTTTTCTCGGTACAAATTGTAAATATTATGCGCTTCCCAAAGATTTATGCTTTTACATCATTCATTGAACTCTGTCCTAAAATGTTCGAAACTATTTTTTTGCGTAAAGGTTCAATGTCTGTATTTAATTTAATTTAAATCAAAATAATCACCAAGAATGAATTCTCAAAAAGACAAATATAGGATAATGTAACAGTGTGGGTTGGCATCAAATAAATCTATTTTGAATTCGATACTGGATAAAAACCACCTATTTGGTTTTTATTAACAATTATAGTATTAAATACGTAAGATTTCACGAGGTCGTTTAGATTGAAGGCCAAAATAAAATGGAAAATATCCAGTTGTGCAAAGTACATTTGTCAACTAACAAAATTATTCCGCAAATTTCTGAAAATAAGGATTCGTTAAAAATACTCGTTCCACTGTCGTCATTAGAATCATTTCAAAAATAAGAGCAGAACAGATAGGCTACATGTAATATGTAATAAAGAGAAACGACATAAATTTTCGATATATCAAAACAGAAACAGTTATACGGATTTTGGCTTGTATTGTATGTGTACCATACCAGCGCAGTGGGACGTACACTATTGTCTCCTTTGAAATTTACTTACATTACCCACCTACGAAATGCCACATTATAATCTGAAGAACAAGAATTTAAGCGTGTAAACTGAGTTGTACATGAATGTGAGTCATGGTTTTAAATAAATATCCATATGTTAAAAAGATTAACAGCCTCTGATAAATTTGCCTACGTCTGGAGCATTGAAATGAAAAGAGAGATAATATACCTCATAGATTAGATTCTAAATTTTAAATAGGTAGGACCTAGAGACAGGTTTAAAAAGAATTTTTTGAGTCATTAGACCAAGGTCAACGTAAAATAATAATATTTGATGTATGCTTTATCGGTTAATGGTTAAAGACCGCTAAAGTTTAACTTAGACCGCAGATATTTATCGCAAAGACTCAAACTGCCGGCCGTCGTTTTCTTTCGAGATCATCACGTTGCATCAGCTATAATTAAAGTTTGCCATATTCCGTGCGCCTCACGAAATTAGTAAAGATTAGATGGACTCGTGTTTATTTCGTCTCATGAGAATAAATTCGTGTTGCCTGTTTCTGCAAAAGTCGACAAAACACGAGTCCGTTTAGTCTCTACTAATTTCATGAAGCGCACGGGTAGTGGCGAACCTTAGCTATAATGTTGCTATACACCAAATAAGACGATCCATGGTTAAACTGGAGTCGAATTATGGGGAATCTAATGGACGCCAAGCTTACTTACTTACTACTAACCAAATGTTTGTGTAAAATTGTATCATTTGCCTTTACACAAATCTTTGAAGTTGCTTGAATACTTCTAGCAGTAACGTGCGGGTCCTCTTCAATCACGTTTCCTATAAGACCAATATTCTTTTCTGTTTTTGGCTTAGGACCTCGCAAGTTGTCATTTAAGGAAAGTCGACCGAATGAAATTCATTGTGCCAAACACTCGATTGAATTTCTTAAAATATCCTTTCAGGTACCATCGCCTGCCTAGATGATCTCATTATTTCTTCTCTCGTCAAGTTCCTTCTTGCGAATGATTGTTTTGGTCATCTCATGTATAGTTTTCCAGTTGTCAGCGGATTCTAGCATTAATGGAATCATCGTCTCGGGAGTTATTTCCTCTCCAATCCTTGTATACGTTATCCTTCTGGTATCACTTCATTTGCTGCAATTGAAAACCTCGTTGCAATACATGCAACTGTCCTCAACGTCTTTCCCTATTCTCTTTGCAAGTGCATCCATGCGCCGTCAAGACCTGGGTCAGAAAATAATCCACGTTGCGGTGTTTACAGTTTATCTAGGGCCTAATTTCGGGAATCAGGCGTTTTGTCCATTGGGCCCTTTCTGTTTCCTTATCCCACCTATCCTGCCGTTCTATCAAGGTTCTTTCCTTTACTACATGTGTTACTAAAAGCTGTCTAGTTAACAATTTTCGTAGATAATGTTACATTAGAAAGAGGTTTTCTTTTTTATTATTTTTTCGAATGTAACAGACACGTTAATAATTTTAGAAACGAAATTTCAGAGAACATTATTTACCTATCGGCAGTATAAATGTTATAAAAATTATTTTAGGATTTGCTGGAAGTATTGTACGAGATGACTTCATCGCATTATAAAACAGCCAAAATTTTTACGATTATTTTTTGCGTAAATAGATATTTGTACACAAAATGCGGCTTTAAATAGCTTTTAACTACAATACTTTATAAGCAAGAGTAGTGTACCTTCACAAACATTTTAAAATATTACATACTTATTGCTGCACGGTCATTTTACATATGGTATATCAATACTTACTGACATGGTATAGAAAATTGGACGTTAATACAAAGAACAAGCCACAGAAATTAAATTCTTGAGGAAAATTGCAAGAGTTAAAGGAATAGGGACAGGTTAAAAATGAAGTCAAAATAACGGGATTATATAAAAGAAATTAAACTCGTTCGAGCATCTAATAATGCTTAAGAGTAAGCTGGCAAAAAGGATATGAAAAGCAAGACCCGTGGGGAGGAATAGGGGAGGAAGGCCAAGGATGTAAAAAAATTTATTTAAAATTTTTTTTAAAAACTCCACTTCATTGTTAAATAGTCCATATGTGCACTTCCATACTACTTAACAACCATCACGGAGTTATCGGACATTTTCTAATCTGTAAATCAGACGAGACTATTTAAAAGCCAGAGTTTGTTAGCGCTTGATCTTTTAAAATGTTGATTGTTATCCTGTTCTTAGAAAAGAAAGGATTCTGACGAAAATTTTTAAGTGCTTTCTAAGTAGTAATAAGCCCTATTTATGCGCGTCAACACAACTGATTTTTCAGATCAACTAAAACAAATTTTTTCACGTAACTTTTGACATACTGTAAATAGCTCAACATAAAATTAAGCTTTTTTTGTATTCTACTAAACTGTTTATGAAACACACCTATGTAACATAAAGAATATTTTGAAGGCAACCGTTTAGTACGTTTTAAAATGTATTTGTTAATTTGAAATATACACAAACGTGAACGCGTTTAAAATTAAAACTATAGCCTTGATTCTATCCTCACCGAAGTAAAATTAATTCTCCGCAAGATATTCTCTAATTTTCTGGCTGCATTATTGCGTCGAATGGCGAAATTTTAATGACGATATCGCAAATTATCTCCTGTCGCACGTGTGAGAGTAGACATAGACAAAAATATAGCGAC
The DNA here is from genome assembly GCA_902654985.2 of Oryctes borbonicus. Lineage (NCBI taxonomy): Eukaryota > Metazoa > Arthropoda > Insecta > Coleoptera > Scarabaeidae > Oryctes > Oryctes borbonicus. The sequence goes on along the minus strand of LR736868.1, from coordinate 8,658,429 downwards.
AACGCTTTTGCTTTCAAACCGGTATCTCTTCTAAAAATAATTTTGAAAACAACTGGCTAGATTTTAAGCTGTACATCCCTCTCCGCGCCTTAGTCTCTTTGGCTGAATATAGAGACGCACTTCGGCAGTCTGAGAAGTGTTGCGTTCTCAATTATTCCCATTTACCGCGGTAATTGTACCCGCTAAATTGCCTGCGTTGGCAAACTAGATATGTCACGTAGGGAGAAACCGCAAATTCGCATTACAATATACTGGAATGGGCAGACTATTGTTATCTATATACCGTAATGGAGAGGAGGTAACATCATTAATATATAAGTATATTTCAGTATTTGTTTGGCGAATGATAGATTAGATTATACAATAAGGTTTTTACAGTACAAACTTCCAACTTTATTACGTGCTCTCGTCTCTCTATTGTGTGCCAAAATGTGTGGGATTCCCTTAATGTCTTTTGCGTTTCTAAATAAAATGCTTTAACACATCCATTTTGTTTGTTTTTTTTTTTTTTCATTCGCGATTTGCCTGTTTTTTTTTTCTTTACTTACGTTTTGGGTGGCGTGTGTGAGAATCTTTCTCTTGTTGGTATTTGCAGTTATATATGCAATGAATAATACTATAAGGCACATTTTCACAAACTCAGCACCAACGTTTTTGTGGTTTTGTCTATCCTTTTAATCCAAAACTTGCTAGGTTTAAGATTTATTTTTCTATTGTATCGAAGTATAATTGTGAATGTGTACTTCGTGTTTTTTTGCAGCCGCGAATGAACGTTAAACTGCAAAAAACCACGAAGTACACATTTTTCAATTATACTTGGACACCGCCGCGAGGAAATTAATTGATTGGAATACGTTCTGGTTGGGAGTATAAATGGCAAAATTATTACGTTCCGGGAGGCGAAGTAAATCTACGGGCTTAAAGCTTTCAAAATTCTCGAAATAATAATTAGAGAAGATCCAAAATAGCAACACTGAAGAACCGCAGGATATTTTCATTAAAATTTTTCTGAAGAAGATATTCATATTATCGAAAATCAAGCACACATATATTTTTTCCATTCACTCACGGCTGCAAAAACCACCATTTTCAATTGCTCTAGCTTGTAAGAGCTTACATTTTAGTATCAAAGGAATAATAGATAAAATCCTTTCATCACACATTGAAAGCTATTCGCTTCTGCTCGTTAAATTGATATTCACTGTTCATGACATTATATGAGAGATTCCTGAAACACGTGGCTGAAATGTACTCCACACTCTTAGCGTTGTAAGTAATGAAATATGGCGTTCAAGCTCGTGTCTCAGTGGACCATGCGCGATTCCAATGTGATCTAAAAAATTTCGAGAGTTTAAACAGATCTTGAGCATTTTTGATTCAATTTTATGGCGGTAAGAATATATATGACATGTAGGTAATAGTAAATATATTCAAACAAAATACGTGGACATATCGCAAGTACTTGCCCGTTGACCATCTCGTACAAAAGGTTGGATAAAAATAAATTGGATTTTATTTTGGCTGTTTTTTAGTGCCATAATTGGGTAGTTTTTTGTTTTTTACTTACAACATTCTACTTTAATCAATAGAATATTCCTGTCTAGGGTAGTCACGCGGGCTTTACTTATACAAGTGTACAAATGTCAGCACTTGGTCATGATAAGAAATTATTTGTATGGTGGTAAAAATTGCATTTGCCAAAGATTTTATCTTGTCTGAAATGCAACTGCCTGCGAAGCTTCGTAGCTATTTTCAGTATTTCATTTTACCTATCTGATGTTCCCAATATAACTCTGTACGATGAAGGTAAATAAAAAATATTTATTTTGCAATTAAAGAACTAAATTACAAAGTAAAGCGCAGTGTCCTATAGACGCAGTGCTCTTTATTTTTGCACAAGTAAAAGCTTCTAATCAACGCTTTCCTCGAAGAATCTTGGTGTTTGCTATTTTAGTACACCGCAGAAAACCATTAGAGCACTTTACGCGACAAATAAACAAGTGCTAAGTGAGTATGTAAAGAATGAAATTTGTAACTGTAAAATATGTCTCATGTCTGGCAGATATGAACGGAGATAACCGCATCCATCTGCAAGGGTACTAACAAGGAAATAACGTTTACGTCAAGTATCAATCTGATTAGACAAACTTAGTTTATCTAGTCACGGTACATTACTTTATGTGGCTTGATTAAGTAATTGAGTCATTATGTATTAGTTGCGATTAATTTTATGGATAAAATGTATACAACGTAGATTGTGTAGGTACTGCGTATTATTAAAAAGTTTCTCATGTACCCTAGTGGGAGTAAAATAGATAGCCACACGTACACAAAGTTAACTGATTTTAAGGTGGAAATTTGAAGAAGCAATGATTTTAATGCACCAATGAAAATATAAAGTTGTTGTCTTCGTCAAAGAGTTAACACACATCGTATATTATTTTTTGAGCAATCATTTCCATTCATTCCGATCGTCCTAACAGGCATATACGTAATTTCTTTCTACCCAATTTGATGCCGTGACATTGACTTTGAAGTTGGGCATAGCTAACAATTACGATTGCGGAAACTGGAAAAGTGTGGCATTATTAAAGATTGCGCCATAATTCGCGTCGTCTGTCATTTAGCATTCAATTAGCATCATCGTATTACAACAGAAACATTCGTTTCGTGTTGTTAAACGCTTCAGGAGACTATTAAGTTATTGTTTTCAATTCGCACGGTTGGTTGAATGTCATTGTCAACGTACAGTTAATCAATTAAGCTAATAATATACTGACATTGTGTATATGATGCAATTGAGTCATGGTACAAACGCGAGATGATGTGGTCTTCAATATTTGGTTCTGCTCCGTGTTAAAATTTACTCAATTGCTTTTATATTCGTTACACGTCCACAAGGTATTTATGAATTTTAGAAAAAATGGTTTTCCTTTTATTAAAGTTCAAAAAAAAAAAAATAAATTTAATCCAAATTAGCTTTTGTAAAATATATTTTTAAAATCCTGATACTAAATTCTAGCATTTTTTTTTCCTGGATTAGTCATATATGTATCTACATTTTAAAGAATACAACTTTCACATTTATGCAACTCCTGCTATTTGGGTTAAAGTTAATTCTCGTCCTCAGTCTGGCGTGACTTGTACGTTACGGTCTTTGTTGGGCTGTATGTGTGACTCATTTCTTGCTGTAATTTAGCCTAAATCACGCCAAAAAGAGGATATTCGGTAATTTTTCTTCGGATTTTGGAAGTAGCATCCGTCTTCCAATTAGAACTTTATTTAACCCGTTGATTTTCAGAGTATTTCGTTGTTTGTTTAGAAATCTTTTGAAAGGGGCAAAATCTTTTCAGTGATATTTTTAGGCGCATATTCTGTCAGTAATCTTGCCAATATTGTGGTACCCCTTTTACGGAAAAAACATTTTCTTTGCTATCCTTGGAGAAGTTAATATAAATGTACAAGCCTTCTGCTTTCCTTGATTTTCTCTCCATATTTTAATCTAATTTTTGGTGATTCTTTTTGAAAGCCACGACGTCCACATCTCTGAAAGTCATACTTACTCCTGTCCATATTCTTGTATGCTTGGCTAGAAATGTCTTTAAAATTCACATTCTTCAATTTAATCCATTTATCCATTTAACTGTGACCTTATTAAATTCTATAATTATATGCGATTATTATTCAAATCCCAATTGCCTTCTTTTTGTTCCCGAATGTCAAACAAAAAATGCGTGGATTGTTGAATCCTCCAAAAACCACGTTTAGGAGAAACCACCTTCAGAGAGGAAGAAATTATTGGAGAATCGGTACGAGCTAATACAAAAATGTATAAATATTAACCGAGAATATTTTGGAAAACAACAAAGCAATTTATTTATTTATAATATATTTATATATTAACTTGTAACACATTTAACGTAATATTCTCTGTGCAAACCTCCTTTTAAAATTAATTGATAATACACGGAGTTAGTTTTATTAAATCAATATCCGGTACAGGTCATGAGTTTTTCGGTATCTTTCCGATATCTAACATTTACTCTTTACTTCGTTCAATATTAAAAATTTCCCTTCTTAATCATCGTATTAAAATAAAATAAAAATTTCAAAAAGCATACATTATGCACGTTTTCTTTTTGGAAAGGTGTGCTTATTGTGTAAGAATTTTATTAATAACTAACGGTGTTTGCTAATCTATTATGTATGTATATATTCTATTTTGCAAGCGGATTTCACATTAGCGATTATGGCAACTCTTAACGGTACATATTCTATTAGATATCAGTTAGAGTCGGCACCACTGTAATTATTCCTCATACATATACGGTTGCTCATTGTTTAATTTAATAAATGAACACCGGTTTCCGCCCTGATTACAAAAAAGGCAAGTTGCTGCTTTGAGGATTTTATGAAACTCATATTTAAAGTTGTAAACCTTCTGTATTACGTAGGCAATTGTATTATGCTCTATTTCCCAATTTAATTTTCTCTCCAAAACAACTAGAGTCAATAGCGACTATTTATTATGAACAAGTTTGTTAACATTTCAATAGGAAATTGCAGCAAGTAGTACTTCGTGTGCGATTACGTGATGCTTTCCTGAAAAAAAATCTGCTTGTATTGTATAATGTTAATTAGATTGAATTGAGGACGTATCTTCAACTTTACCTTCACCCCATTACGCAAATTGTTAATCCTATAATTTAAAATTGGTTGGCTTCATTTCCGGATAAATCAACTTGCGACTTCGTATTTAGTCGGTTAATTAATCAGTTTATAACTAACCAAGTTTTTCTATTAAATACTAATATTTCTTTTGAGGGAATTTAAATTATTCCTAGTTACCATCGTACTTAGGATTTGCTGTGTTTATACAAGATATATTAGACTTTTCGAACATAGGAAATCTTTATCTCTAAAGATAAGATTTTCAATGTAAATTGGTGTTTTTTTTTTATTTCTGCCTTCAGCTTGTCAAGCATTGATGCGTAGTATGCTCCCTTTATTTTCGAGATAGTCGATTAACACGACTCCATGACTATCCCAAAAGCAGTCGCTATCGGTTTTCCCACCAATGGAATAGTCTTCGCCTTTTTTGGAGTCGATTCATCTTTCGTAGTCCACTGTTTCGAATGTGCTTTGCCATTACGAGTACGCTAATGTATCGAAGTTTCATCTATAGTAATGAATCAACGCTAATTCGCCTAAACTGCTTCAATAGGCTCATTCGAAGGCATTTTTGCTTCTGAATGAGCAAACACGGCACCTAACGCGAGGTTAGGTTTTTTACGCCTAAATCTGCGGTCAATATAGGTCAATATAACACTCCGTCGTGTTCTATTTTCACCATAAAATGCTGCTATTAATTCATTTGTTACAAAGCCTTGATCAATACTACGAGCTATATGCATATATGTACGCAGTATTTCTTACATATGTATGTACATTACCTACGCATACGATATAAGCGCACTTATATTTGCTTATCGTTGTATATATCTCGTTTCATTGATTTTCATTTTTCTCGCTGTTGCTTAAACGTTGGGCAATGATTATTTTTTCTCGACGCAACATTTTATTCGTTGTATACTAGAGTTTAGTTCATTTGGTTAAGTTATGGTAATAATTGCACGTTGAAATGAAATATTCGTCAACGATGTGATAAAGTCCATTTCTTCTCCAAACTCTACAGTGTGATGCAACTAAGATAATTTCTATAGTGGATTAAGAATTTAATTTTTGCTTTGCTAAATATAATAATTTAGCTCTTGTCTTGTCTATGTATAAATGAAACTTATTATATTATATTTCTATCCTCGTACAATAAGCGATACCACTCACCTAAAACGTGCGCCTCTCGATTAATAGCAATAGGTAGCTGTGCAATTATATTCGTTATTTTTTGGCGATTTTTCTATTTTATTTCCAAAAGAAAAACATGTGAATTATTCTATTCACCTTGTTATGTGTGCAGATAAATCAAACCAGTTATATACATTATTGAAAATTGTGTTATTTTTTATACAGTCGAAACCAACTGCAATTCGTATTTAAAATAAAGAAGTTAGTATAAATATTTGAATGCAACAAAATTTGGATTAGTAGGCTGTGACGTCCAACATATTTTGTCTTAATTAACCAAATCCTTATTTCCTACCGTTTATGAGATCTCAACTGGAGACACCTGTATAGTGCCTATTACCTGTCTTAGAAAAACTGCGTAAAAGTAAATTCAATTGAAAATTAAAATGTATCTCGATGAAAGGACAAAGACAATGTTTAATACAAAAAATTATACCATAGCGAATTTCTTATTGTTTACATACAATTCAATACGTCGTGAAAATTAATTCATATTAGTTGCCTCATTGTATATCCGTCGTTAACGATTCTTTGTTTAAACTCGATTCTAAAGCGTCAGTATCTTTTTCGTCGATTTAACAGGTCGACATCTGCAATTCGCTCATACTGCAATCAACCAAATTAACGATGCAAGCACTGGAACAGTCTTCGTCGTCGTCGTCGTTTGAAATAACTACGACCCGACGACGTTACAGAAGACGTCCCATCGCGATCGCGGTGATTCGTAGCATCGCTCGAGAGATATTCTCTTGTTTGAGTGGTATTTTCGTGTTGAAGTTGAACTTCGTCCACACCACAAAGACGTCGTTGAACCCGGCGAATATCGCACTAGTCGGCAATCGTTCGCAACTAGAGTCTAGGCAATCGTTACAAATAACTGAAATAACCGAATTACCTCCCGAAACAGATGAGTTACCATCAGCAAGCGAAATACCGCCACCACCATCACGACCAATAAGTGAACAGTTGCAAACGGGCGAAGGAATTCTTCAGAGAATGATCGCGGATAAGAATTTCGTTCTGGGATATGTTCAGGACGGATTTAAATCTCTCACCGAACGTATAACGCCCGCTCTGAGTCGACTCGGTTTATTGACGATGGCTTTCTGTGTAGTTTGGCACCAAACTCTAACACAACTGATAATTTATCCTATTTTCAGATTACTTTTTGGGACTCTATACCCCGCCTATGCATCATATAAGGCTGTGAAAACGAAAAATGTCAGAGAATATGTAAGTGTACGCTTTTGTTGTTTTTCTTGTTTGTCGAGCTTTTGTTTTTTTCTCTTCCTCCCTACGCTTTTCCATTTTCATTTATAGTTCTGAGAGCTTTTGTTTTGTTCTTACATTTTTAACATACATATGTATGTGTGTTCACCATGCGTCATTAGATCTTCTCTTTGTTGGATGCCTGAAAGCGCGTCTCCGAGTTTCTATTTATGTTGCACGTGCACACATGCTGCCAGTATCTTTTCTAGACCGATGGAAATAACTACGGATAATTAAAACGTACATAGAATACACTCATCTGTTTGTGCAAGTTTAATGTGGCGAAGACCATTACAAGAAACAGAATTGAAATCTATCTCACATACCATAAAGTCTTAATCATTCGTAAGCAATTACAAAAACCTTAGATATCTGCACCTTACACAAAAATTTTAATTGTCAAAGCCTATTTATTCCATGGACTAATGTGACTTGTTGCATAGAGAAATGTAAGCAGGATTCTTTGAAGTTAACTTCTATTAAATATAATTATGTAGAGGATCCAGGTATCAAGCGTTAAGCCTGAGTGCTTTAAGATGAGAAATTTTAAAACTATCTTTTGTTTAAATTTTTAGCTCTTTAAATGAAAAAGTTAAAGAATTTTATTTTTTTGTCAATATCCTCGCAAAGTGTTTTAGATAATCAATGGATATTGATGACTTCATAAAATTTGATTTCTTTGCCCACTTAACTAATTTCGTTATGTCAACAGTTATTGAGTTATCAATGCAATGCCATTGATCCTGCGACTCCGAAAGTATGTAATCTTATAAAGACTAAACGAATAATACAAATTTATTTAACAATTCTGTGCCTAACCTAAGCTAAAAGTTTTCCTCAGTTCCGCCACTAATATTAAAAATAGGGTTTCAGTTGTTTTCAAGTACTTCAATTACTTAAACGGTATGTTAGAGTTTTAAGTATTTCAAATATCAAATACTGAGTACCTTCTTCTAAACGTGCCTTCAAGCACTACATCGAAGCGCTTTATCAGCTCTGAAAGGATCACAAAGTAGCTAGTGCTGGTGTTAATAGTGATTGTGGAATAAACCTTAACGATGAAACACTGACGTAATGAACATTTATCAAAAGTAAAATGTGATAATAAAGAATGAAACAAAATTCATAATTGATGATATAATTTTTTTAAGGAATAGCATTTTTGCCAAGTACTGTTCCTTTGTAAACCACAAACACTATATCACCTGCCCCATCTGGTGTCAACAGATACACGTCTGCCGTCGAGAAAGTAGCAACAAAAACCGGATACAGATGCCAAACCAATCCTTGAGCAATTCTTGGACTATTGGTCTCGAGATGACCAAAGACCGAGATACCATGAGCAATATTAGTATTAATTTGGTTATTATAGTTTTTTTTTTGATAAAATCCAAAAATTTCAACATAAGCTTTATTAGATCGAAATTAAAGACGCTGTCTTCAATTTCATACCGAAGACTTTAGAAATAATTTTGATCCAATATAGCCTCAGAAACCGTATTAGTTAGTCAGTTCGCTATTCCAAAAGAAAAATATTTTTGTGTAAGGTGTACACGTCTAACATTATGTGAAATGAGAAGCAATATATTTTGACTTACTATGAAGCATATGAGTGTATATTTAGACACACGTGATAGACACATATGTATAAACCAAAATGAATACGTTGAATCGAATTGATACGTTTATTGAACAATAACTTGACCTTGTAACGACTAGAATTTTATTGCAACAGTTTTTTGTTCTTATTTCAAGCAGTTATTAAATTTTGATGGAACAAGTTCCTGTTTTAGATAATATGGAATGTTGCCATTAGGTACTTTAATTTCGATCCTTATCTAACAAAAAATTCGCCTTACTTCTTATCGAAAGATAAAAACTAGAATTAATCGTTGGCTATTTTTACATCATAAGAAGAAAGTGTTCTCGCTTGGAAAACTGCATGCATACATATATATGTTTGTTCAACTTTAACTTATTGCATTCCGTGGGCAGTTTTAGACACTGTCGCGCTACGTGTAACATACAACCTATAATTAGAAGTTTCAACTCGGTACTTCTTCCTGCGTTTGCTAGGCATATATTTTTCACATCTCTGTTTCAGGTCAAATGGATGATGTACTGGATTGTGTTCGCGCTATTCACATGTGCGGAAACATTTACGGACGTCTTTCTTAGCTGGTTGGTATTGAGCGGAATGCGTTTTCTATCGGCGTCAATTTTAAATTTAACTTTGAATATGCTTACGGAAAAAATCTTTGAATTTCTCTTAATTTCTAGGTTTCCTTTTTATTATGAAATAAAAATTATATTAGTGATATGGCTTTTGTCACCGGCGACAAAAGGTTCTAGTATATTGTACAGGAAATTTGTACATCCTATGTTAAGTAGTCGAGAACAGGTAGGTACCAGGATAATACCCTCGATTCCATTATGATCTATATCTATTGATAGGAAATAGACGAATATATCTCTAAAGCCAAAGAACAAAGTTACAAACAAGTTCTAGATCTAGGGTCCAAAGGAGTCAATGTACTGATGCAAACTGCTATCAAGGTTAGTTAGTAATACTTCGGTACCTACGTGCATTTCAATGTTCTATATAACGCACCATACGCCTCTTATAACTCTTTTAACCCCTCATCTAACAAACTTTGTTATTTTTTTTTTTTGTTCTCCCGTTATTTTGCACAGAATCTAAACCCCGCTTTGTTAATGCCATCTATGTCCGAATCGTCAATTGCTAGTAGACAAGATGGCTGCGATGGACTGCAAAGATCTCAATCGGCTCAATTTCTACCAGACGAATCGCTGTCTGAGGAAGACGACGTCATGGACCACTATGAAAATGTAGTGCCGAAACCTAAAACTTCCTCCAAACCCTCTAAGGCTAAGTCAAAGATTGCTACAAGGAAAAGTAGCAGAAAAGCCACAAAGACTGATTATTACGAATATAGCGACTGAATGAATAGATTTGTCCTATTGACGGCAGCTGTAGTTAATTTTCTTTTGTATATTTTTAATATGTTGTGTTACCAATATTATTTATTAAATTCTTTGTCCTATAATGTATAATTGATTTTATTAGTTGTGTTTATGTTTGCATGAATTGTTTTGAAAATACACGGAGTAAGTAATTTTGTTATCAACGATCTCTCATTAACAGTTACCGTCTTTTAAAGCACTATTGTTTTCTGTATTTTTCGCATGTAAAAATACCTTAAGCTAATTATTTTCAAAACAATAAATAGTATCATGTGCAGACGTTTTTTTTAATTTATTGCCAGTTTGATAAAGATTGCTATTTTTTTTTTATAGAATTTAATTTGATTATTATTGATTTTAGTGACGATTAATTTACACAGAAGTTCATTTAATAAGAGTTTTTAAGTAGATAGTTGATTTTGATGACTTTTTTTAATTAATTGTAATTTTATTACTTTAATATATGTAATATTTAAGTGGCAATTTTTGTTTATTTTTTCCTTAATTTCTTATTTTTCAAGTACTAATTTTTGCCTCGCGCATTATCATATTACAACGATAAAACAAAATAACTTGGCTCTAATACAGATCTACGTTTAAATAACAATCATCTAACAGTGCCGTACCAGTTGGTCTCTCAATTTGCGTTCGTATATCTCACCAAACTTCTTTAGCTATTTATTCTCTGTTACAACGAGCACCTTGCACTTTAATCATTACGTATAACAGCATTTCGAGAGTCCGATCTGTGTATCAACGCTAATAATGCTACTACTACATTGTTTGTCGTTGCTAACACATGATTTTCAGGGAAGGAAAGAATGAAACAGTCTCTACATTCAGAAGAAGGTATTTACTTACTACTTTTCTATGTTTATGACCGCAGTTGGCCAGTTTTAAAGTCATAACTTGCTAAAACACCTGTTAAGTTTTTCTCGGTAGCAAGGACAACGACTAATAAGTGAAAGCAATTATTTTATCCCCTTGAACTCTAGGATTAAAGACCGAAATTAATAATTATGGGCCAAGATGAAATCTATGTAGATAATTAGAAAATAATTGCTGTTGTAATTTGGGAAAAATGTTAGCTTTTATAAAATACGTAATTATCTTCAAGCCGAAGCTGCAAATCTTATCCTTAACATATACCACATCAATTTAAGATAATTGATTTATTTCTTTTTCCTTGCAGAATGTAAGCTTAAATTTGGCAAGGTTACCAAATTTAATTTTCAAACAATTTTTTACAGTTGAGGCAGAATTCGAAATTGAAAATTGGGGGGCAGCTTTTTGAGTATGTATAAACTACTCGTGCACGCTCGTGACTTTATAGTGTGGATGGCTGCGCAAGCCATAGTTAAGTCGCGTGGGTCGAGACTGGCACAGCTCCGCCGGTAGTCGGTACATCAAAGGTACTCCTAAGCCTTATGGACAGTAACGAGCTTCATCCTCGTGCTCGTAAAACGTGGTAATACAATTTATGATACTGTATAATAAATTATTTTAAAAAAATTAACAGACTACCATCGATTGAAGTTCGGCCAAGTAATAAAAGTTAAAAAAAATCAAAATAATAAAGGCATCTAATATAAAAAAAAATAAATTTATTGCTCTAAAGGATAACAACTATTAACATCTAGCGCAAAATTAGTTTTTTTATTATTCATTCTCGTTGGAGAATATTCCAGAGATGTCCCTTGGAAATAGAAGCAACAATTCGCACTTTTCTATCGAGCTCATCCCACAGTAACTCGATAAAATTGAGATCGGGACTGTGGGATAATTTGTAAAATATTCACTGCTTTTGGCTTATTCAGATACTGAGTACATATTCGAGCTGTATGCTGCATGAAAATGGAATTCGTAGACTCTGAAGAGCGCACTAGTCCCATGAACGCGCGCCCACGTATGAGTAGTCTGGACGTACCCTTATTCAAATTCGTTTTTTTTTTCTTTTTAGACAAACGGATATTTGTTTTCCCATACCACAATCGTTTTTTTTATTATTACAATTCTATGCAGAGATATTATTTTAAATTATTTATTTATATTTTAAACATTTAGCATTCTTTAAAATGGTCTTTACAAAACTTACCAGAAAAGTACGCAACTTTTATTGATTTGTGTAGTGTCAAATGTTAAAACAAGTCGTACACGGCGATATTACTAGTATTACCATACCGAACACCTAAATTAAATAATTGATAACCTGTTAAGTAAGCACTTCTGCAAAAATATAGTAGAAATGTTTTAGGTGATTCCTTCTCCTTGCTTTACTTCCTAATTTTAATTTTCAAGCCAAAATGACCCACCCAGTTTCATTTGATGGCACTCACGCAGTCATAACTAAAATCAACATCTTCCACTCACTCCGATATCTGATTTCTTTCTTTTTGTAACTCACGATTTACAATTTGTAGAGCGGTGGTGGTCTGGTCAATCAGATTAGAAAAAGTTATAGCCTCAGTGATTTGAGCGAACAAAGACACGACAGGGAATATGAGGGTAACGAAGAAACCGATTCCTTGGCAGAGCCAAGGGTTGTTAGACGGAGACATAGCCCAAGAAGGCACAGCCCTCGACGTCATACCACCACTTCGGCGATTTACTTTTCAGAAATTGACGTACGGCATGACATGTTAGGAAATATACAAACCGTAGATGATATTAGCTCCGGATATTCCAGCGGCGAACTTGCACATGCTGGACACCCGGCGAAAATCTTAGCACGTGAAGGACTAGTCAGGACAGGATCCATTGGATCGTCCAAATTGAAACCGACCAGAATTACCAGATCGACGGTTCCTAAGAAAAGCACTGAGGTAAGATAGTACATCTATAATATTATTTTTCATTGAAATTTTGTTTAAAGTCAGTTATTCTCCCTTCTAAAAAGGAAGAGATCTTAGGATGTTAATCTTCAATTTTAGTAAAACTTCGATAGAAGTAAAAATTTTTGAATGTAAACAACTTCCAAATTACTGCATAGAATTCATTAAATTCTACGAAGCCATTACGGAAACTTCGTCTAACCAAACAAGTTTTATGGAAATTAAAAATTAACACCTTGATGCACTCCTTGATAATATTGTCGGAATAACTGACTTCCCGTTCCTTCCATATTATTAAATATTCGATTATTTTGAAGGATGTTGATTACAAACTCGAATATCCCTCCGTTACAAACGAGAATATTATCTATTTAAATGATCAGGCACGACTTTTAACTAACCTGGACAATACTGGTCAAAGTACAAAGATGTCCGACAGCACGTCGAGCGAGGAAGATTTTCGAGATTGCATTGATCATGACGGTAATGTCGATTTTTCTCCATCTAATACGCTTAACTTTTCTCGAATATCTGACATAGATTCCAAAGATCTGATGCATGAAAAACTAGAAAATTCTATACAACCTTACAAATCTATTTCTCTTCAAGATAACAATATTAAAATGGAAATTGCACTTTCCGGAAACGAGGAAGACGTTTTGAAAGCAGATCCTTCGAAAAATTTAAAAGGTTCAGAAGAAATTAAAGGAGAGAGTTCAATTACCAACCAAAGTTTTTCAAAAGAGAATATTGTTACTTCTCAAAAAGATAATAAAAAAGATGTGAGAGGTGGGAAATACCACAAACACCTTGCACCATTGCCACCGAATGAACGCAAATCTTCAGATTTTGATTTATCAGCCATTAAAGCTACATTGATTTTAAAACCTGGTGTCATAAAATCAATCGGTTCAGATTTAGCTAAAGGTGAAATATTTTGCCATTCACCTAAATCAAATCGACGTTCGTTGAACGTTTCGCCAGTTCAATCTTCATCATCGACGATCAAACTGCCTCGATCTCCCAACAGATCAAAATCTAGACTGGATGCTTCTTTATCACGACTAAAAACGCTCCCAAAGAAAATTACTTTTTGGCATAAAGATGATTCTGATATTCGGCCGAAAAGCAGATCATCTTGGTTTGATTCTTCAGAAGACCGACTTCAGATATCCAAAGAATTTTCAAAAAGTGACGATGACGTTAGTAAGATACAAGCTAGAGAAAAGCTAATGAAGAGAATTAAAATGTTAATGGAGGAAAAGGAAAAACCAGAGCATGATCACTAGAAAATTCGAAATCGAGCCACTGATTAAAATATTTTCAGGCATGGTCATGTTGTGTTGTTAGTGTTAGCCAAACCCTACTTTTATTAACAAATCGTGTGTCACTTTCATTGTGCATAATTTGCAAATTATAAATCGCTTTGATGTTTGAAGTTTTCCGTTTTATACTTGTTTATACGCTTCGTTCATGTAATCCGTGTTAATGTTTCAGGATTCGGCGAGCGCGACTCTTCCTAGGATTAAGAAATCCAAGAAGAAGACTTTATAGACACACGCAGCTAATTGATTGTGATTCGTTTAATTTTTAGCCTATGTAAGATTATATATTCGTTAAATTTTATGCTGAATCTGTATGAATGTTATAAATCACAATTTAATTTATTTCGAAAGATTTTACTATCGTTACCAACGCCTTAATTCCGCAAAATTAGTTTCATGTATTATTAGAGGTTTGTTACTGATGTATGAAATAACTGTGTCACAAATAAAACCATATTATGACAATCGTTTTTATTTAAATTTTTCAAAAATCCCCCTATTCTTCGGCCCAACAATTTTTAAAATTCCCTTTTTTGTTTATTCAAGATCAAAGTTTCACAATCGCATTTTATCAATAAGCGATAATGCCATTGAAAACAAAGCATTAATATGATTACAGCATTTATTCAATTTAAAATAAAGATTAATAATAACTTTCAAACATTTAAATTTTTTTCGTTGTACATTTAATCTAATTATATTAGATAATCTTGTCATTGGAACAATTGAGCCCTAATAAACATATAATCCAACATAACCTTCAAATATTGAAATGTCAAGTGTGCGAATGGACGTCGTAAATATCGATTCAGAAAATAGTGATGAAGAAAAAACGATAGAAAATAGAATGAGAAATAGTTTGGCTTTAGGAGGGCCAAGATTAGCGAAAAAATCCACCGCACCTGAAGCTAAATATACGTCGCTGACAAAGAGACAGGCGGCTATAGCAAGCAAAGACAAAACAAAAGAGATCGTTAAGCAGATTTCCGATAAGGATTATTTTGAGGCAGAAAGTAGGAGAAAAATAGAGAAACGGAATGTTAGGAGGGTACCTGGGGCTCTTTATGATAACAATGGCATTCATATAAATTCTGGTATTGATCTTTGTGATTGCTTACAAGAAGCATGCAAGGGTTGCCATTTTCCCTGCAAGAAGTGTTTCTCTCAAAAATGTGGAGTGGAGTGTAGAGTTAATAGAAAATTTATGTATGAAAATATCGAATACCATGGCTATGAGTTTGATATAAAAAATCCATTATTATAATGTAGCTTTAATTGTTATTTATTACACTATGGAATAAATAAAATTGCAAGATTTGTTTTGTATAATATTTTAAGGGAAGAATTAATAAGATATTGAAATATAAAATAATAGTAAATTTGCTTTTTTTTAATATAGATGTTGACAAACTGTAGTCTAAAGATTTACGTTAAAAAGTTTAATAAATTTACTTGGAATCGATATACTCTTTAATCTAATTTAGTCAAACTTTTAGCCACAATAAGCAAAGACTGTCTTCAAGCAATAAGAAAAATCAATTTTCAAAATAAAACCGACCTTCCAAATTTAGGTGATTTGCACATTAGAGCAACTTGTGAAAATTGTTCTGCGATCTCTCCTGGCGGTCATCAGTCACTATCGTTTGGAAATCCATTGGAATAGAAGTCAATATACCTTCTTGCAGTTATATTTTGTTCATTATTGATTTAAAAAATCACAAAAATAATAGAGTATTCGTAGACTTACAATGTTCTTGCATTGAAATCTGTAAGAAAGTCGCCGACAAAATGAAAATCTAAGAAGTAATCCTCAAAAAGCTGTTCGTATATCAGGTAAGATCGACCATTTTAGTTTTGTGGAGTACTTTGAAAACTTGGTTTTATTGCATTATATTTCCGAGTTTTTTTTGAATTTTCGTTTATTTAGTTAATGTAAGATATCACGTTTATTTGTGCATGTTATATAACTTGGGAATCAATAAGAATTTTTCGATTTTTTAAAAATACCATCTCTAAATGCGCATTTTTTGCAGAAAATACTTTGAAAATGGTTTCTACAAGATTGATGTGTATGGTGAATGAAACGTTAACTGAAGCTTATGGTCAGAGTTCGATTGCAGAACATACTATGACAAGAGTAACTCGAAATAGTGTTTCATCGCAACCCGTACCATCTACATCAGCAGATAGCAACCGTCCATTAACTTCAACTAGTTCTTTAAACCTATTAGATTTACCGGCAGAAATTGTTGAAAAAGTTTTAAGCTATTTAACATATAAAAATGTTTGTCAATTACGTTTAGTAAGTATTGTTCTTTATTAACCGTGTTGATCGTTTTATTGTAATAATTTGTAATTGCATTTCAGGTATGCAGGACAATGGATCGGATATGTGGCCAATTGTTGAATTCGACTTTTCAAAAACTACAAACACAAATGCTGAACAGGTTTCAGAGTATAAAAAGCAAGATGCCACGTCGGGAGTCCGCTCGAAGAAATCACCATTTGGCATGTGAAAGTGATATAATCGAAACATTGTACATGAGACTGACTTTGCTTCAAATGTCATTTGGCAAACATATTGAGCGGAAACATTGCTGTTTTTTTCCCGGCGAAATTTTGGACGAAGTGTATAATATTTTAAGGTATATCAAAACTAATACCAAACTAGCAAGACCCTATAAGGTTACAGACGAACTGTTTGATTTATCAACAATGGCTATGGAATATTTTAAAGAAAAAATTGAGCCAGAATTACCTGAAATCGCTTATTTTGGAACAGACTTTCTCGATCTCACGGGAACCTTCTCATGTAAGTTATATCCCTTTTAAAATCCATTCTTAGACATTATTAGCAACACGTAGAATATATAGACATGCGTTTCGCAATCAAATAGTCACTTAAAAAAAATTTTAATCTTTCTTTCCCGCCCTTTTCGCCATATTGTACAAAAGATGTACCTGACCTCAATTTCTCATTGAGATCATTTTTATTTCACTATTTTGGCATTACATCATGTAAATGTTAAAGTAAATATTATAAGTAGGACAATTTCAATTATTTTTGAAAAGCCAACATTAAATAATTGTTGAAATGTGTTGATTTTCTTTATGATACTAATATCGGTCTTTAAGTTCTTCTTAGATAAAATTAACATTTCCTTTTTTGTTTATAAAAGATCTAAGAAGAACACGTATATCCTAAACGATGATCATATTTTATATTTTTATCTATAGAAAAATTAGAAGCAAGGAAACAATCACTCTAACTTTCATTTTTCTACAGCATTATAATGGTTACAAAGATTTCTGTAATGTTGAGAAATATTTATTGTTAAAAGAAGATAATTCCCAACTTATATTTTCTTTTACAAAAAGTTTTTTCAGTTTCTTTCAATGTTGGCAGTGAAATTATTTGTTGCAGTATTTTCTTAGAAATCTGTCTATCCCTTATCACTTATTATTTATACATTTTTTTATTTTTCTTCGATTTTCTATATATTGGAATGTAAAATGTGATATGATTATCATCGAGAGGGTACACATTTTTTTAGATTACTTTTATGTTGGTGATATTATCTAATATTATAACTTCAAATTATGTTTGATATTTACTAATAAATATCTTTTAAATTTTCACCAAATATTTATCACTAAAAGCTGTTTTCGGGCGGACAAAAGCAACAGAATGGGAAGTGGTCTTATCCTCTGCCTGAATGAATTTCGTCTTCAGTTTCCACATTTTTCAGTATGTTATCGCGATTTATATTGATAAATTGTTCACTGTGTTGGTAAATTTCACGGAACCGGTGCAGTACGTCGCTAATCCGGTAGTGGTAAATTCAAAGAAAAGAATTGTTGAAACTAGTGCAGATGAGAAGAGGCTCGTTCATCTAAACAGTCAATTAGAAAGCTTTCACGGGAAAATAAATTTGTCAACATATTCTTGAAAAAGACCCATACAAAATTCGTGTTGTGAAGAACTCAAGCCCATTGATTACGTAGTAGAAGTGCAATGCTGCAATTGGTTTGAAAATCACACGAATAATGATCTTTGATAAATCCTCAGCTGAAGCTTGGTTCCAGCCTAAAGATTTTATTAACAAACAAACCATGTGTTTGTAGTCCAGTGAAAACCCTTATGTCATGATACAGAAACCATTTGCATTCTTTAAATAGCGCACATGCAGGGAAGAATTATTGGAACATAAAATAACAACGATAACGAATCAACACCTCGTCAATGTATTTAACCACGTAAAACGATGAATAAGGATTTGTATTGAAACTGGGGAGCAGATCGCTTTGAATATTTACCATAAATTCTGCTACTTTCGGAAGAAAATATTCTTTTTATTCTTCTAGCTTTATTATTATTGACTTGAATTAGTACATTAGGTACTTGGGCTTTAAACAGAGACTTATTTCATCATTACTTTCGAATATGTCGCGCGTGATTTGAAGTTTCGATCTTGATTAACTATCAGATGTAATTGTAACCAACATAAAAAATAATAAAAAGAAACAATCCTCTTTTTTATGTTTTTTTTTTTTGTGCGTAACACAGTTTGTTGTATTATGTATTTAAAGTAGTAGATACTATTTGGTACCATATACTACGTAAAAAATAGTAACAGGTGTTTCATCTAACAAAAAATAGGGGAACGCTATCACACCAGGTGCTCACTTATTTGAATAAAATAGATCCTGGGGGTAATAACATTTTTATTTATTCACTTAGTTATGTTGAAGTTGACCTTATGGAATGCCCCTCACGCGTAACTGTAACAGATAAGGAACGTTTCTTTATGCTAACTGAAACACTTTTAATTTATAAAATGCGACAAAATTTACGCAAAATCGTTATGATAAAGCAGAAGGTTAATTTTTTTTTTTATCTAAAAAAAAAATTATATTTTTATTGATTTTGTTGAATAGGTAATTGTTTAGAATCGTAAATGATAGCCGTTGTAACGTAATGATGGATTACGATTTCATCTTAATACCAAGGGAAAGAATAACCCTGCGATAAATTTGTGGCAAGAAAGTCACTTTATGGCAGCTCTCGCTTTAGTTAGTTTATTAATTATAAATGGAAGCACAGAACTAGCAATTAAAATTAATAAATCGTAAATTAAGCAAGACAAAAGCTGGACATTTTCAGCGACAAAATCTCTACTGGAATAGTAGGAGTAAATGTGCACTGCATGCTTTCTGTAATAGCTGAAAAAAGCTAACGTATTCAAAAATTAAAATGTTAATTGATAATTAGTAGGATAGCACAAAAATTTTTATATATTTAGTTGCTCATTTATTTTGCCAAGGTATCTTAGCTTGCAATGATTTCTATCTTTCATCTAATGTATTCGCTTATATGATAAGTAATAAAAAGGATAAAATGTAAATGCCTATCTAATATTGAAAACTATTGTTCCAGCTTCTAGCACAAGTAAATACTTAGCATTAGATTCTTCACCTCTGGGACCTGAAGAAACAAAGGAAATAGATAATTCTGCCAATGAGGGTATAGACGGTAAAGATCTCGTCGAGCCTTTGCCGCAATCGAACATGGTGTTACGGAAACGTATCAAGAAGATTAAACAGGGTATGAAAAGATATAACAGTCAATTGTCGTTGTTAAGGGAAGACCTCAGAGCGTGTAAACGTAAAACGGCGGAGCAACAAAAGCAGATATCAGAACAACAGAAACAGTTAGCCGAACAACAAAAACAGACGTTAGAGTACGCCACACGCTTAGATGAATACGATAAGAAAAATGAAGAGATCTCACGTAAATTTAGTACGTTACTTCAAGAGCTCAATAAGTGTAAGACAGAGTTGCAATACTGGAGATCAAAATCACCCGCTACTCCACCATTCTGCACTGGTTGCGGTAACACAATACCACCGCCTATGGAAGAACTAGAAGCTCTTATGAATCAAGGTGTAAATCCGGAAGGTTTGGGTCTTGATCCTATCTCAGAATTTATTCCAATAGCCGGAACGAGCACAGAAAGCGAAATAAACGAGACAAATAACTTTTCACCTCCAAAAATAGAAGAAATAAAAGTAGAAACTCCTGCGGTGATACCGTGCACGACTAGAAATAACAAAAGAAAGGTAGAAGAACCTAAGGAAACTCCAACAAGTACTTCTAATGCAAAGAAGCCGCGTAGAGTAGTCAAAGAGCGCAGTAAAAGAGTTAAAATATAAATTTGTGCAGTGTTTCTTGTGCTTTTAGACTATTACATTGGGTTTACTATAGTTTCTCTCTGGCTTGAAATGGTAATTTGAGTATACTTTGTTTATAATTTGTTTAGGCGTGGTTATATTTGCTTTGACGTTAGAATATTTTCAAAAAAGAAAAAAAACTTTCAAATCACCTTGGGATGAACTAACGACCTCTTGTACGTTGTGCTGCATCAATATTATCTGCACAGATTCGGGAAGAAAGTGCCACTTTTACCAACATTTGGTGAATCTAAATTATCTTTTGCAGCCAGAGAATATTATTTTTTATAATAGTTATTGTAAAAAGTGGGTTGATTGTCTTTCAAGACTGACGGCAGAAACTCCTGCGCCCACGAACTTTTATATATAGCTTTTTTTGATGCACTGCAATCTTATTTTGTAATTGCCTCCACCAAATTTTTGGTAGAAAGTACAATAAATTAATTAGCTTTAAATTTTTAACACAGTAGTTGTATATTTTAACTCAGGAAATGTTGCTATTTTTGGTAGCCAGTTTAAAAAAATAAAGATATCCGAGAGAGATTTTTTATTGTGTCTGATAGGATCGTTGCCTGGTGCCAGAAATTTCAAACAATAACTTTTGCGTTCAATAAGTAACATTACATATTGTTAATATATGATATTGGTGCAATTCTTCATATAATACTTTGAGGGACAAATTAATTTTAAACGAAAGGAAGTTTGAAATTATTTAACGTACTTCACGTCGTCTGCTTTACACGTTATATTCTGTCGCTGTCGTTCGCTTTTAATAGGTTAAATTATGATTCCTTTTTAACTTTTGAGTTGTAAACAAAGTGAATGCAATTAAAGTTTTGCCTTGTTTGTTGTAACTGTCGTAACATTAATTAGACTAATAGTTCTGTTGTTAATATTTTAACAACTATACCATGCACAGATCTCATTGTTTATTGATTACTCTCAACTTCTAGGATTCTAATTGTATATAATACGCTATACGTTAACAATAATCCGATAACCCTCGGTAGAAACGAATTTAAACGATTCTTGGGCAGTTCGAACTTTTTTGCAACTCTAACTGCTGTAATGTGTAGAGGGCAAATGAAATATGAATTTTCGGACATACATAATTTCTTCTGTGATTATAAACGCAGCAATACGGACATTGTATAGAGAATTTTATTTTTCTCGAATATATCGTTGCAGTGCAATTTCAAAAATGATAGGACACTATAATTTTACTACTTGACTGATGATGAATATTTATTTTAATAAAACAAAATGAAATTCGTAGGATAAAAGACAATCCATTGTAAGTTACTTATTGAATACATGCTACTCCTTCGAAAATTTTCTGTCGAGGTCCAAACGTTTTCGTTTCAAATTGAATACAAATGTACACGGGTCTTTCGAAGAATATCCAGTTCGTACATTTTCTGCGGTCGAAATCATTATATTTTCGGTTCACGTTTGCTTTTACCTTAGATAATCGTTTGAATTTTTGAAAACTTGTGATAATTGTACTTTGGATTTTGCATTTCCGTTGATTTATTTAAATTAAGCGATTAAGTCACGTTGTTTCGACAAATCAAAAAGACTGATCAAAATTACAGACCTCAAGAAAATGTACACTCAACTTGATGTATTTTTATGGAACAATAATCTCTACAAAAAAAAAGAAAATGAAATACTTGATTATAGATAGGTTTTCAGTTGTAAATAGGTATTTATCAATATGAATAGTGTATTATATTAACTACTATAATGTGCTTTATATTATAATTTGCACATATAGATAATTTTTATTAATACAGTAGATTGTAGATAGAAGAAAAAACTACTTTACTAAAAAAAAAACACAAAAACATAACATGTTTCATAACATAATTTTTAAATTCAGTTAATTGCATTGTAAAGTGTCCTTTTATTTAGTTCAATTTTTAGATATGTAGTTTTGATAATGTAAGTACATTAGAGAGAAATGAGAAAATTATTAAAAAATTTGGGTCTATTTTCAAATTTAATATTGTGTAATGTGTACCCTCTTGTATGTTATTTAGTTTTCAATAAATTATATGCATTAACTCTGTGTCCTTTTCATTTTCAAAGAATCGAATAGCAGCATTCTAATTATTGGAAATCTACATACCCTCTTTTACGAACGAAGTGTAGTTTACCCACTCCATTCTAAGCCATGCAACCACAAACCATAACATGGTTTTCACCATGTTTTACTGTAGGTATCACAGTATTTTTTTTTTAATTCCGCGGACAATTTAAGTTAGTAGTTCCGGCAAAAGTAGTCATATTCTTTTAATTTCTTTCGTCGGAAAAAAAAACACAGTCTTCCAAAACTCCAAGGGCTTATCCAGCTGCGTTAATAAATGGTTTTCGTCTCGCTACTCGTCCATGGAAGTTAGTTCGTAAAATTTTTCTTAACGTTTCAGAATGGAATTTTTTCCGATATGTGTTGCTATTTTTATTTGCGCGGATACAGGGACTTTTTCTTACTTCCTTTAAAATAATCCGTTCCCCGCGACCGTCCAAGATTTTTTTGCATGGCAATTGTTGTCTATCTACCCTCCTATTTGTTTCTATGTATTTATTTTTTACTATTACACCTAAAGTAATGGTGTATTCTCTTTCTCATATTTTACGACTGTGTGTCTGTTGTTTTCATAAAATTAACTATCTGTTACGTAAATAAGCAGAAGGTAGATAGAACGGTACTTTCCCTATTTTTGCAGGGATACATCTGACCAAGCAAATATTTTATTGGCTCGTTGATACTATATTTCTTGGAAGATTCCCTTTAATTTCAAGATTTTTTTGAGCATTTTCTTTAAGAATCTTCTTATTTTGTGCGTATATATAAATATTTCAATTATTCCCAATTTAATAGTTACTCTAGCAGATATATAGGTAATTCACCGGTGTCTGACATGTTGCGCTTTGTAGGATGTACAAGACCTTTCATGTTGTGTATTCGCTAAACATGTAATGCAAGGTGGACGGTTTTTATTTTATAGTGCAACAAATAACGTGCACTGGCTGTAGCGTTTTCACTTTTATCCTAATACAATAATTAGCAACTGATAAAAAACCACGCCATATATTTTAAATATATTTTTTAAATTTC
>LR736868.1:8607662-8634402 GCA_902654985.2 Oryctes borbonicus | reverse complement strand
GCACCCTCCGCACCACACAAGTTTAATTTATTATATAATAATATAATCAATAGTCCGGGACGGCCGTTTCGAGGACCATTCGTGTCCTTGAGGACTATTTATTATATTATTATATAATAAATTAAACTTGTGTGGTGCGGAGGGTGCCGATACTTATGCATTGTTTACCATTCGTAATAGACTAATTTTCGTCCGACTGCTCTTTGAGGAGTGCTAAAAACTGGCAGCGCTCGCAACACGCAACCTTATATATTGATTGCATTATATGTCGAGTTACTCATTTCATTGCCCCTGTACTGTACATACAAGACTTGAGATGAGCTTCGCTGTACAATTTTTAAAGCTCTTTATTTGTCATAGATAGCAAGTTTTAGAAATGACAGATTAAGGTCACAGTGACCTTAATCTGTGACTCTGCTATTACGCCTTTATCTAATGTAAAAATACTGTAAATGATTTTTCTTTAATATCCTAGATTGATAGATAAATGAAAAAGCAACTCTTATTTACTTGTTATACATTCTTAAATTTACCGACTCCATCTATTAGCTAATTCGACATTTTTTAAATTGACAAAATCACTGTTAGATGTCTCATGGCAATGGCACATGTGTTGCTCTGATAAAATATTTGTTTTCTCTTTCATCTCCGCTTGCCCTCTCTTACAGATCCACCAATGAACTAATCAGCAGACCAATCACATAAAGGAAAAAATCTGCAAATAAAGATGGCAGCTGCCAAAGCGAACGATATTGCGTTGTACGATAAAAATAATATTTTTTCCGTAAACCGTTCTTCGCGTATTAGTATATTACTTTGAAGTTGTCGTATGGCTGCATTTTGCATAGAAAAAATATTGGCGCAGTCCAGAATAGAAGGATTGGTGTAGCGTTCGGTGGTTAAGGACATCGCCGCTACATGACGGTCTGTATAAAACTGTTATTTTGTCCTTTATTCCAATTCATTATGGTTTGCAATAGTCATATTTCTTTAACACTACGTGGTTAGAGTTTGGAAGTGCCAATAAACCAGTATTTTTGATTGACAGCATGTACAAACCTATTAATTAATAGTTGTGGTAGTGTTATAATCAATTTTTTGTATGTTTATTTACTGAATCTGCATATTTTTTTGTAGGTGATGTACCACAGGGTCAAATTGTGCACCCTGATAGCCATACGCAACAAGAAACAGATCTAATGTCTCGAGAACACCTCGGATATTCTCGTTGCAATAGTGTTGGATCTATTAATACACCTAGTACATCAAACCATAACACAGGTAAGTGCCATATGTCTAAAAATAGTGTAGCATATACAGATTAATATTACCTAACCCGATATAAAACTATAGGCAATACTTCGTATCGTCTAAAGCAACAGCACCATGTTCATTTTGAACTTTTTAATTTTGTTTGACATTAAAACTAGCAAGCTGTGGTGGAGAAATTTCTTTTGGCTTTCACAATTTCCTCTTAGATGTAGGAAAGCAATTTACTAATAATACTTAAGTTATCCCGCACTTGATTAGTTTTCCTTTTTATTTTGATCTAAATAAAATCATCAAACATGAATAAACACTTAGCTTTTATTCTTTGGTAACAGACGAAGAAGACGACTCGGATATCAGCAAGTTATCTCCATTAAGTTACAAGGATAGAAGAAGAGAAGCACATACACAAGCTGAGCAAAAACGTAGAGATGCTATTAGGAAGGGCTACGACACTTTGCAAGAGTTGGTTCCTACATGTCAACAAACTGATCTATCGGGTAAATAAATAGAATATAAGATACTAGCTACTTAGCTATTCCTTAATTAGTAGGTTTTTTACAGCAAAAAAATTTCAGTCAGATTGCAAAGGAAATAGGAAGAAATATAAACGTTTTGCCTCAAATTTTACGTTAAAAGAAAACCAAAGCCACAAAAAATATTCAATTTATTTTGCGTTTCGTATAGGATAATTATAATTGTGTAAATTATAGTTGAGTGAACTGTTATAGTAGGAAGTTTTTACAAATCTTAAATTTAATTAGCAGATTACAAGGTTTACTATATGTTATTAGTACATTTTGGTTAATAGTATTGGAAAATAGAGACTAGGAAAGCGATAGTTCGGTGCCGCCTTTAATGTTTTGCTAGAATGGATTGGGTGTCCGTCGGCCATTGTTTTTTATTGTTTTCATAGGTGGAAATTTAAATATGTTGCGCTGTAATTTAGCGTTTAATTTTAAATTTAGTTTTGTAACGCCTAGTGACTCGTAAGTGAAACGCAGAAAACAACAACAGGTTGACAGAAAACCAACCAAATAGATGATGAAAGTCAGAGATGCGAGTTTTGGCAGGAGGTCGAAGTGCCCCATCTCGTTAGTCTCTATTCTCTGGTATTGCCGTAGTATTAATATCTCAAGGATATTTTTTAAAACGTTGAACTGGATTTAAACAAAAATGCTGTAATTAAAGGAGGACATC
Source organism: Oryctes borbonicus (assembly GCA_902654985.2). Classification (NCBI taxonomy): domain Eukaryota; kingdom Metazoa; phylum Arthropoda; class Insecta; order Coleoptera; family Scarabaeidae; genus Oryctes; species Oryctes borbonicus. Next base: position 8,631,933 of record LR736868.1, on the reverse strand, counting down.
CAAGGTTCAGTTTTTTAGGTAAACTTGAACCTTGTCTTATCTCAAATAGGTTAAACGCACATGAACGATTTTCACTTTAGTACAAATGAATAAGGTTTTTTTTACTAGCTACAAATGTGATGACTATTGGTGTAATTGAGAATCCGTGAAGGAAGGATTTTTGATTATTTTAAGCCTTAAAAGTGAACAAAAATGGTGGGAGTAATATAATCAGTGGTGTTCAAATCACATGAGCGGAGCGTCACGTAATCGTCACAACACAATGAATGAAGGATTTTATCTCATTTTCTTAGTATCAAATTATGGAAATTAATCTTTCCTGGGAAAACCTATTCTGAAATCTGGTTTAGTTCAGATTCATGTTGGTATGGTAGAATGGAAACAATCTCGATGAATTTCGCGTAGATTGCGTATATTCAGCTATTAGTTTTGCAGCACTTACAGCCCGAATGTCGTATAAAATTTTGAAAAAAACGAAAATATTAGCCAGCAGTAGGAAAACATATTGTTAATGAGGTAATTTACATTAAGTGTCAATGTTAAATATGCCTATTGTAGTTTTATTAAATGTTAGTAATTGCAGTTTCAGTAATTTAACCCCTTCATTACGTAGATATTTTAGCCGTGCTGTGATTGACTAGTGAAGAAGACTGAGAAATGAGCTATTTTCACTTATTTACTTCTACTTTTCTTGATATATATTTTTTTGATTTCAGGTTATAAACTAAGCAAAGCTACAGTCCTCCAAAAATCAATAGATTATATACAATACCTTCAGCAACAGAAGAAGAAGCAGGAAGAGGAACGAAACTCGTTACGGAAAGAAGTACTGGCATTGAAGATAATGCAACAGAATTACGAACAAATCGTCAACGCTCAACAATCTCAGCCAAATCATAGGGACAGAAGGGTGTCCGATGAAGTGAAATTCTCTGTGGTAACAACACTTACTGCTCTCGTTGTTTTTGATTCGTTAATTTTTTTTAATTGAAGTTCCAGGCAATAATGGATCAATTGTTCTTAACATTCAGCAACATATCTGCGAATAATTTCACCGAATTATCAGCGGGTGTCTTTAGTTGGGTGGAGCAGTACTGTAAGCCACAAACACTCGTCGAAACCGTCGTCAAAGTTATACACAATCATCACAGGCGGGTAACAGCACCAGATCAACCACCCCAATTGTAACATTGTTTCATATGTTATCAGAATGTTTACAAAAATCGTTGTAAGCGAATTTTTGATGTATATGGAAGGTGTAAATGTTACTTACGTCGGTTTTTTTTTTTTGTTTTTAGACGTTAGAATAAGTACTATTTTAATTTTATGGTGCTTTATTGTTTTGTATATTTGTGGTATTTTGCGTAAGCACTTCAGTTTACGATAGTTCGATAGTGTCTATATTTTTTTATGAATATGCGCATTTGTTGTTTATATCACATTTTTAGTTCAGAAATTTTATTTATATATGGAGTCCATTCTTTAGTTGTTTCAGAGGGTATTTTTTATGCATGGAGGAAATATAATTTTGTTATTTGTTTATCAGTTCCACTTTATCTGATCGGTTACATCAGTTTTTAGATATGTAGTTGTAATTATTTACGTGATAATGTTTTTATTGTACTAAGAATATTTGTTGTATTTCATATACACGTCTTGTAGATAATGTAAGATTTCAAATACAAATTATTTCTGTATTAACGTGTTTTCTATTTTTTTCATTTTCACTGTGTAGTTTCTAATTTTATTTCTTGATATTTCATTTATGCTTAATTAAAATAAGCCCAAGAAGAAATGTTGATTAGCAGCCTGAATAGAAATAACAGAAATAGTATTATTGACAGATAAATAAGATAATATGTAAATGGCTAAACTCTCCTTGTGAAGTTGCACTGTTTCCTTGGAACCCTTCTTTTTACTCCATTTTTCAACAATTGTTGAACAAAAGTTGAAGTCATTTCGACCTAGCTTACATATGTTACTTTTGTTGTTCCTGTCCTCCAAACATACTCCACCCCCTTTGGCCTCTGTTATTTTTATCCTCTTTACTATGTTCTCTCCTTGAAGCTCTTCCTCCTTCCTTTGATACTCATTTCTCGGTCTTAATATTGTTCTCTAACATCCAGATTCTGACTATTATAAATATCCCAATATTAAATAATTTTTAGTTTTCTCCTGTTTATGTTACTAAATTTCTGTTTATAATAATGTTTAACAAGCGAAAATATAAAACAGTACACATTCAAAATGTGGTGTTTGATAACCCAATTTACAATATGGCGATTTCACGTACGTGCCCGGAATAATTTTTGGGAGCTTTGTATATTAAATTCGACACGAAAATCAACACGTTGGTATTACTGTTCTATGCCAAATATTTGGTTATAAACACGGCTAAAACAGTGCCACCAATCTAATAATAATAACCAATAACAGCTCGGCGAAAATTCTCCTATTTACTTGCTTGCTGGGTGCTTCGAAGTGGTCGTATGACTATATTTTGCATTTGCATTAAAAAAATATTGGCAGGGTCCAGAATAAAAGGATTGGTGTAGCAAGAACGTCGCCAATATATGACGGTCTGTATAAAAATGTTATTTTTTCGTTTATTCCAATTCATCATGATTTGCAATAGTCATGTTTCTTTAACACTGCATGGTTAGAGTTTGGAAGAGCCAATAACCCCGTATTTTTGATTGCCAGCATGTACAATCCTAATAATTACGATAGTTATGGTAGTGTTATAACAAATTCCCTTCGTAAGCTTTATTTACTAAATCTATCCGGATTTGTTGTAGGCGATGTACCACAGGGTCAAATTGTACACCCTGATAAACATGCACAACAAGAAATGGATATATTGTCTCGAGAACACCTAGGATGTTCTCGTTGCAATAGTGTTGGATCTATCAATACGCCTAGTACATCAAGCCACAACACGGGTAAGTGCCATATATAAAAGCAGTATGGCAAGCACAGATTAAAATAACATCATATGATATAAAGTGACGAGTAACTTTTTATATGGTCTTAAGTAACATCATCGTCATTCGAAAATGTATAATTTGCCTTTGATGTTGGAAATAATTAAATAAATAATTAAGATTTAATAAGTGTTTAGGCAATTGTGAAATTTCTTTGTATGGATTAGGTCCAACTTGATTAATTTTCTTGTTTGTTTTGGTCTAAATAGAACGTCAAGTCTTCCAAACATGAATAGACATTTAGCTTCTGTTCTTTTATAACAGATGAAGAAAATGACTCGGATATCAGCAAATCATCTCCATTAAGTTACAAAGATCGGAGAAGGGAAGCGCATATACAAAATGAGCAGAAACGTAGAGATGCTATTAGGAAGGGCTACGATACCTTGCAAGAGTTGGTTCCTAAATGTCAACAAGCTGATCTCTCAGGTATATAAATAGAAAATGAAATGATGTTACTCAGTTAGTAGTAGATTTTATGTAACATAACCCGTAGGAAGCATAAGAAAAAGACTAAGAAGGGCATTTTGCTAAACCATAGGGGATTAAGGATTGAAAAAGAACTGCCCTTACTTCCCTGCATTCCATTATTTAAAAGCCCATTAGTAGAAGATTTCTTTCGAGCTTACAAGTTACCTAGTTGAATAAAATTTTGTCAGATATTATCGTTCCTTGTATTTAAATCAATTAGAAGAGATTTGATTGGCTGAATACTTACTAACAGTACTGCCGTAAACAAGACAAATTGCTAGATTATTTTCAGCCTGCGCTAGATAGCATCGATAGTACTGGAAATAGACGTATATTTAATGAGATAATTTGCTTTAAGTGACAATGGTAAACCCGACCATTAGTAATTACGGTTTTAGTAATTTAAATGTATTACACTGTACAGTCAAGAACATATTAACCAGATGTCATCACGGTAATTCCTAAAAATATACCAGATGCGATAATTTTTTTATATCATTGTGATTTCTTGTTAATTGAGACATATTTTTTGTTGATTTCAGGTTATAAATTGAGTAAAGCAACAGTCCTCCAAAAATCAATAGATTACATACAATACCTTCAGAAGCAGAAGAGGAAGCAAGAAGAGGAACGAAAGTCGTTACAGAAGGAAGTACTGGCATTGAAGATAATGCAACAAAATTACGAACAAATCGTCAACGCTCAGCCAAATCATGGAATCAGAAGTGTGTCAGATGATGTGAAATTTGCCGTGGTAATAATACTGCTTCTGTTATTTTTGGTTCATTAATATTCTTATTTTATTTTAGTTCCAGGCGATCATGGATGAATTGTTTTTAACATTCAGTAATGTACCTGCGAATAATTTCACCGAATTATCAGCGGGTGTCTTTAGTTGGGTGGAGCAGTACTGTAAGCCACAAACACTCGTCGAAACCGTCATCAGAGTTATACATAATCATCACGGGCGGGTAACAGCACCAGATTAACTCCCCCAATTATAGTACTTTTTTTTATATATGATAGAAGATACATATGATGTAAATGTTGTACACGTCGGTTTTGTTTTTATTTTAAAGGTTAAAATAATACTATTTTAATTTTATGGTTCTTTATTGTTCTATAAATATCCGTGGTATCTTACGTAAGTATATCCTTTGAACGCCAGGTTTATAGTATCTATATTTTTTGTTTATCGTATTTTTAGTTCAGATATTTTATTTATATATTTTTCACAGGTACTTTTTACGTACGCATGAAATTTAATTTTATTTATTTTTCGGTTTCACAATCTGATCAGTTATAAACATTTTTAATTATTTACGCAGAATGTTTTTACTGTACTGAATGTATTTATCGTATTTCCTATTATACATATTGTAGATAATGTACGATTTTAAATACAAATTGTTTCTAGACTGCGACTGCTGTGTTTTCTTCTTTCGTTCTTTTACTGTATACTTCCTAATTTCCTCGACAATTCATTTGTGCTTCAGCTTACAGAGAAAAAATCTGTTCGAAATTAGAACATGAACCCTGTTTTTTGCAAACAGTAATTGATGGGATTAATTGGGGGATTGTTGACTTTACGCCATAATCAGTTTGTAGAAAGTAATTGCAGTTACCGCAATATAATTAAAAAAAATAGGCTATTGGCTTCTATTTGTATTATTTCTAACATTTGCAACTAATAGTGTTTTGTGTTAGTTTTATATGTTTTGTAAAGAATATTAAAACCATACCGAATCTCTCTTTTTTTTTTGTTTATAAGCACGTGAGGATCGAACAATTAATTACGGCACGATCTGTTGTAATATTTTATTTATGCAACCTTATTAACATGTGTGAATTTCATGTATCCAGTAATTTTTAATAAATTCTAACATAAAACCAAAATTTGGATTTCCCGTGCTTTACTTTAAATCCCCTTGAGGAATTTTCATCGCAATACAGAGGCTTCAGTTACATGTTTCTGAGCAAAATCGGAGTCGGAGAATCAATTCCGGCCACCCTCCTTTACCTATCTCGTTTATTTTTCGAATTACATCCCGAAAAAGGCTAAAGATAGGAATCAAAGATTCCCAACCACTCCTTTACCGGCGCCTGTGAAGCACACGGAACGTGGCGATCTTTAGTACTTAGTTTACATTTACGTTCACCATTAAATCAATTCGGAATCAATTGATAAAAACCTAAAATTTTGAGATTCTGCATATGATAAATCTCAGGAATGAAATATTAACATCCATTAATCTCGTACGTGAAAATTGCTGTAAGAATTGATAAAATTAAAAAAGAAAAAACCACACTTTTTTTTTTACTTTGGTATAATCGTAAAATTCACATAATAGAAAATGATATGTACAAAAAGAAAGGTTTTCGTAATATTTTATGAGTGTACCATTCCATATTCTAAAAATAAATAAATCTAATTCGACGTCCTACATCTTCCTCGCTAATATATTCTTTCGATTTCGGTGGGTTGCTGGCTGGAAATGTGGGTAACGTTGGTCAAGGGGATGGAATCTCGGGAACATGTGAAACGTTTGCTTTTGTATTTTCTAGGCAGACAACAGATTTGTCTAAATACAAGGAAGTAGAACGCTATAATGACGACGATGATCAAAATGAGGATCGTTCCTAACGTTATTATTCCAAGGAGACTGAGGTGATCCATTACATTCATATGTTACCATATTTTTGTTCCCACACAGCGTTAAATACCTGAAATTAAAAAGACATGTTAGTTGGATTTTTGCAGTTTTTAAAAGTCTTGTTGATGTTGAAATATTTAAATTATAATTTCAACGTAAAATATACAGCGTGTCCATCTAGTACGCGGGCGGAAGATAATTCATTCCCCGAGCAATTTAACATCCCACTGCGATAGTTCCAGATCTATTTTGGTTCCTCTCTCATTAGATCAATTACATTAGCTTTGCTTTCTTTGCTAGATTTAGCTACATAGGCTTCGGTTTTTGGGTATTCCGAGCCCATTTCTGAGAGCCGTACTCCTGCCAGTGCTATACAGTCACCCGGCACATGTACGGCAGTCTCTTCTTTCACCTGGCAGAATCTACATGCTGCTTCCTTTGTCAGGCCCAGATTACTCATGTGCTTCTTGAGCATACAGGCCCATTGTTGTTCTAACAGACTTTCTGTCTCTGCCGTAAATGTAGGCTTGTGTCCAATCAGAAATTGCTTGGCCTGTCTCTGATCTGGAATGATCTTCCACCAGTCTTGAGATTTCTTATCTTTCCATTGTCTAGTGGTTGCTTTTACTACCGTATATGCTATTCCCATTGCATTGGGCGATTTTCAGCAGTTGACGAGCTTGTTCGGGCTAATTCGTCTACCTTTGCGTTTCCTCCATGGTACATTCTAAACGCTACACCATGCTTTGTTAGATTCTTCTTCTAGAGATCTTTAAAGAACTCATTTCTATTTTAAATGAATGTCTCTGGGTTCTTTCATGACCTGGTATCACAATTTTCTAGATTTTGTTTTTCTTTTCTTCACTATCTCCCCCGTAATTAATACAATATTCATTACGTTCTTCATTTGAAGAAAGGCATTGTTTGTGTATCTCATTAATTAATTTGGGGCCAACTCAAATGTAAATGGATTCAGTTTAATTTCTAACATGGCAATCACTCCAAATTAATAAACAATTAAAAGTCTTTCATAGATCTTTTTGAATATCATTGTTGTTCCCCTCCCGATCACCTCCGGGATCACTTCTTAATAATCACCAAAGTAGTGCCAATTGTACTATACGGATAGATGCAATCGTGCATAATATTACGCCAGCAGTTCTTCGCCAACAGGACGAAAATACCGTGTAATGTCATGAAGTGTACTTCAAACAAACGGTGAGGATCTTCGCATTTTCAATTCATTATAAAACAGGTTACTACATCATCTAATAGACAAGGCCTGTTGGAGTACACATGTCTTATAAAACAGTTTATAATGTCATGCTATATATAGAAGTAAAATTCGCAATGGGTATACTCAACTTGTGTGTACAAGGTGTGCTTGGCTATATTACATTTTATTTCGTAAACTTTGTTTAGTTTATTGAAGATATATTGTAAAAGCCGCCATTAATCGCTTTAGTGCTATGCTAATTTTTCTAAACAAGCATTACATAAACATTATTTTAACATTGTAGGAATTTATAGGGCCATAAATATTTATACGGAATCAGGGAATAAAAATATGTTTTTCTAAAGTGTGAAATTACGTTATTTTTTCTTTGGATATGGATGATGCAAATTTGTGATAGTCCTAAATAGACATTGGCATTATTTAAATGGCATTTAGCAGCTTTTCTAATGAATAATGCAAAAAAGCCAAATGGGGAAAAAATAGAATTCAGTTCGATCAATAAGAATTTTCATATTTTTACTTATCCTTGCTTTTGCGGTTTGTGGTAAAAGTAAATAAGAATTTTTTAGTCCTCTTCTTTTTTTTTACATCCATAGACGTATATTTCCATTAAGATAAGTATCTTATTCACTTGGAATATCTATCTATCAGATTTTTTAAATTTCGCTGCGAATATAGAACTCCTACAGAATAAATACATGCGATGTCTCGTATATTGAAGTCCGGAAAGAACGTATCCAAAAAAAGTGGAGCTGCTTCCACTATTGTTATTACATGTACAGCTTTGGCCAATAAAACGGAGCTTTGCTTAATGGTAACCACATTGAAACGCGAGTAAATCAGGCAACATGTTCTTAAGCCGCCCATATACCTTGGAATACGCAGCGATGCATGCATAAGCTCCAAGAATCATAAAACGCAGAAACATTGCTAAGAATAATGATGCTAGATCTGCTTCATCTTTCAATTTAGTATCCCAAAGGCATGAGCTTAGCCGGTAAATTCCCCTCAAATTTTTTGAATAAGCATTACTGAATTCGCATTGATTCCAATTCGCACACGTTGAAACTTGCTCTTGGTAAGTTGCTAATTAATTAGGAAGTTCGCTGTTACTAAAGTTTTAGGTTTTTCTTCACTTTTTAAGCGTTGAAGCTGTTTAAAAGTTGTTTCGTGCAAATTTAGTTTTAAATTGTTTTTTTGCAAGTTTATTATTTATTATGGCATATAATTCGGCTTGCAGCTTATCTAAAGTCTAAAATCAACCAAAATTGAGAACATTTTTTTTTTAATAATAACACAAACGCATTTATTTTCTTTTAGATAATGAAAGGGAATTGCGAAACCAGTCAAATCAAAAGTTTAATAAGTACTTTTTTAATCAAAAGTTCAATTCTAATTAAATGTATCTCATAAAGCTTGCGCGGTAAGAACAAAAAGCTAATTACTTTGCTTTAATGGAAATGTAACTTTCGGTATTTCATCAGGACTTCATTATAGTTCGTCTGTAATGCGCATACAATCGAAGTTTATTAATTAATGTATTACATCTTTTATTATTGTCAAATTTACATTGTAACATTATCAATTTAAAAAATAAACGGAAGTAAATCTGCTCTTGTACATGGGATTTCCTCAACACACTGCACGAAGTTTCTGCGAGAGAAGTTTAGAGCATATATTTACCTTTGTCCGCCTTGGCTGTAATTTGGCCTATTTGAAAAGGCTTTGATTTCGCGTACAAGCCTCAAGACTGATGAAATTTCCTCGGTTAGCGTAACATCATCAAGATGAGATTGTATGTGGGAAAGTTTTATGTTGATTCAGGGGATAGATTCCTATCTTATTTTGATTATGTCCTCATTCTATACATGTAGAATCATGTTCGTCGGATCGGATTAACCAAGTCAATTCGGGTTAATTTTATTAAAGATTAAATAAAAATTGCAATTTTTTTAAGCAAAAGTTGTTTATTCTACCTTCGATGCTTCGCTAAAATTTTCAACGTTTTCAAGGGTGAATATTTTTTTTTTTAATGGACGTCGCTACAATAATATCAAATAAAATTGTATCTAAAACTTACTTTAACGCGTTTTGAAGATATACAATATTTTTAAATTTAAACGAAGAACTTTTGCTCAAGGATTAGTCACTTTTATTTCGTCTTTAAACAGCATCTTTAACATTATTTGTTTATTCATTTAAATTATTTGAATTAAATGCTTGAGACGTGTATTATGAAAATGTTATCTTGCAGTCAGCATTGGGTATTTATATAAAATATTCTAACAATCCGAAAATAGAAAAATTAAAACGCCTAGAAGAATCCTTTAAAATGTTAGTCTCGATGCATCACTCAAATAATATATTTTGAACCTGGATTTCACATCTGAAAATTCTAACCATATTTGAATTGTATATTCTTCAAGCTGCTATAATCGCAGCATAATTGATCCTAAGATCTCATGAAACATAGTTTAACTAATATCCCATCGAGTCGATATTAATAATTTATAGATAATTGGAGAGTTGGTTGAAAATTTTAAAACTTCATTTAATGAATTTTTAAATTGTTCTGTATTTTTTTTATATTTATATTTTCATTCTGTTGCTTTTCTTTATTTGTATTGGTCCGAAAAATTATTATTATCAGGGCTTTCGCTGATGAAAATAAGCGAAATAGAATGTATGCTACCTTTGTACTCTACGCGCACGTGCTGTAATTTTTGTACGGAAGAAGCAAAAAAAAAAACACAAAGGAATTCTTTGTGGAAATTGTAGGAGAAAATACATTATTCCGCGAGGAGCGCCTCTATGAATAATCGCATCGGTAATGTGGAATGTAAACGTGATAGGCTTTCGTTCCAGTGAAATTTCTAGCAATGTAATATTTGAAATTTATCGGGTATTCTTCGAGTCACGTCTTATTACGACGGTTTATTAATATTCATGTTACTTTTATTTTTTTTTAATTTTGGCAATATCGTTTCTAAGATATTAAATAACTGATCTACTCTAGAGCTTAGCTCACGTGTTCGGTATTACTTGGGCAGCAGCTTAGGAAAAAAAGCAAGTGAAATTATGTAAAATATACCAGAGTTAACCATGTGGGTGATGTTAATCGCAATTTAGCCCAGGTTCGTTTTGGTTTTGAAGATACGAAAAAAAACTAATCAGAATTGAAGTAACATTTCTTAGTTTTTATTAATCAATTCTGGATTTTTTAATTTATGAGACATTAAAGAACCAGTTCATTGTCGACTGCCTTTATCCCTTCTGCACGATTTTGCACAAGTGATGGATGGGATTGTGGATCCTCTATTACGTCGCCCATGAGCCACCGAGAAACTTCCATAGCTCTTTAACATCATGATACAATTTTTAAAAGTTTTATCATAAACGTGATCAGTGTTTTTTTGCGATATCTGAAATTTCCGAGATGCCACGAACCAGGGTATCCATCAAGGAAAGGTCTAAGTTAAAAATTTAATTAAAAGAAAATTATATCAACGTCTCAATGCATATGTATTAAATACAATATTCTAGACATTACTTTTTATAGACGTCTATTAAGAAAGTACCGTAAAAATAAGCTGCAACAATGCCCAAAGAAAGACAAACCAGTTTACGCCAGTTAAAATTTTGTTTGTACGTCTTTTTACTTTGATTTTTTTTTCTCATGTTTCCTTTTTACGCGTTGCTTTCTCGTAAGTATTTCCTCTAGTTAGTTGAAGAGTTAATTAGTCAGCTACAGTAGCAATATACAGGATGTTAAACTTAAAAGACCAAACCTACATCGATTGTAGTGGAAAGTGTACATCTGCACATAATTCTATGTTATGCTAAACTGATCTCCGATTACGTTTTATTTGAAAGCTTTTTTTTTAAATTACTCACGAAAGAAATTATTTTGCACATGCCTGTCTGAAAATTTAAATCCTTCGAAGTTACGGTATATATTTAACGTTTTTATACGTATATCCTCGTAAAACAGCGTATGAAAACGTATTTTAAGAATTCTTTCCCGTAGTCCTTTTTATGATAGAACGTTTTCCGAATTATTTATAGGTGAATGGAGTCGTAAGCATACAGTGAAAGTATTCTACATATTTTATTTCTAACTTTGGAAGTGGATAGGCATTTTCTCTTTTACATGGATTTCCATAAAAGCCTTAACTTGACTCGAATAAGAATAGTTGAGGTTGTAGTAGGTCTTTATATAGAATACATTGAATTATTTACAATCAATTCACTTGTGTGTAAAATGTGTGTGTATTATGAAATCCTTTTCAATCCCTCTTTATATTCTGTAATATCCTTTTAGGTCTGTCCTTATCTTCCGTAATGTCCTCTTTGATTCCTCTCTGAATATTCGAACCCCGAGCTCGCAACTCTCAAAGTAAGATTTTCCGTAGTTTTCCTCATTGCAAATTTAGCGAATCGCGAGAACGAATCTTGAGACGTTCAACGAGCGTAGGCGTAATAATAACTCGTGGTCCCCTGATGCCCCCTATAATTGGGGAAAAACTGTTTGAGGATTATATTTGTGTTTTTCTTAATTTGCAAATTTTTTCAAATTACTTCACCGAAATTGTTGTTACAAAGCAAACCCTTGAAAATAACTGGATTATTTTCTCCAATTTATTTTTTTTTTAAGAATAAGAAATTGATAATGTAAACCATTAAAAATATAATCATAATTTCAATATTATATAATTAATAAATTAAAAATGACAATAAGTACCAAATTTTTTGCGTTGAAGATTGGTGGAGGTGCCGGTGCGAAGAAAATATATTTCTCGAATTTCTAAGAATTGTATATTTTAATGAAAGAAGTACAAAGCAATAGGAAACCATCGCCGAAAACATTTTAAATTAATCTTCGAGTGAGGACAACGTCTCAGAAATATTGATTTAAAATTAGTCTATTATACTTTGCATCTCAGAGTTATGTCTGCATACAACGTATTCTACTTTGGTTGAAAATAATGCACGATTGTATTCTGTAACGGTTGAAATGTAGATCTTCACGTAAGAAATACACGTGTCTAAACTCTGTTTCAGTACAATAAGCACATGTTTTGGACTATTATTGTATTTTCTACAAATGGAGGTGAATTAAGCGTTGAGGTATAGAAAGCGTGGCCAAGAGGGTTATTAATGAATTCAATAATACCAGGATAAATGTGTAGGTTTATTTTTGTTGAATATATTTGGGAATGACTGGCCTTTGTAGCAACTTCAATGGAAATAATGGTCGTGAGTGAATTGCCTAGTTTACCATTAAAAAACTCACTTAATGGCGCAAGTTACTTATTTTATTATCCTATTGCGTAATTTATCATTTAATTATTTTATCTAACTCAATATTACGTGAGCGATTGAACCACGTGTGGAAGAGATAATAAATAAATGTCGCGTGCCACAAATCAAACTGACATTTACTTCGAAGCAATTAAGAGATACTTTATAAAGTGACGCAACAGCAGCCAATTTCCAGCGCTGACCCTATCTTTCGCGGCTTTCCTTAATTGATTTTTTCCAGCTTTATGGTTATCGGTCGCAGGCTAGGCGTAAATTTCGCCTAGGAAAAGTTATGTCATTATTCCAACGTCGGACGTCACTAATATACTGCGAGGCACTTTATGAGCGAAAAAATCAATATTGGTTAATGAAAAAGCTGAAACTGATAAAATAATGGCTTCTTATACGAGATCACGCAAGAGGAATTTTTCATTTTGAAATTTTTATAACTTTTTAGGGAATCGCAAAATTAATAAAGTTGATGAAAGAAGTTAATAGAAGGCTATAAACTGCACCTACTATATTCTTTTCTTACGCCTATCTTACCCTCTTTCCCTCTAGTAGAACAAACTACTTCTAAAGTCTCGTTTGTAAGGTGCACGTAAAGGTATTAATTCAATTTAATGCCAATCACAGATTCTGCTTTGCAAAAGACTTTATTATGGAATTTAATTAAACTTACGTTGCGCAAGAACCATTTGTGGCCCGGATTCAAGTTTAAAATACGTAGGCGTTGTATAAGTTTTAACTGCTTGAGTTTGTCTACTAGAATATATTTAATTACACAGCTAAATGCCAGAATTGATGCAAAATTCTTCAAAATTATCATGACGTAAAAGTTTTCAGCGGCTTGTAGATCATTTAAGTAATGAAATATTGTGCATGCCGCAATTTCCTACAACGCGACGTAGCGGTAAATTTTCCTTAACTTATGTGAAGAATAAGAGAAGCAGGAGCTTCTTGATTTATTATTGTCGCATAATATTACATGCAAGCATAGACTGGAACGCCGATTTGTCTCCGTCTCCTTGTTATATTTCACCATAATATTAAAAAGTTGCATATAATACATTAAGGCATTAAAAACTAAAGGAGGTTCATTTGAAAATAGTTTGCGTCGACAAAAATTTTGAAATAACTATTAATTTTTATATTTTAATACTAAATATTTTAGGCGCAAATCAGTTGTGGGTTTCTTCAAGAGAAGAAAAGTTTTTACTTTCTTTTCTACTTTCCTTCTCCCGAAGAAGGCTCTCGCAAGGTTCACATGCCGAGTCACCGTGGTGAATTGCTTCCCGCTCAGTTTCGCGACTGGCATGGTTTACACGTTGAATTACCGTGTTAACTGCAGCCTACCACCTTTTTTTCTCCCGAAGAAGCTGCATAAGTCTGTTATAACGTTGAAAACGTTTAAAACCAGCTTTTTATTTTATCGCAAAAATTGTGCAATAAGAAGGACATTACTGTTTAACTATAATTAGATCAAATAAATATTTTCAAAGGAGGAAGTAAGCAGTTTTTGTAACCAATAATGCCAAAGAAAAAGCGGAGTGTTCCTTACTGATATTCGTAATAAACGTGAAGAGCGTGTTAAGCTTAATGCTGCTCTTGGTATTTTCGATTTATTCTTTTAAAGTTGTGTACAACCATTAGTTGAGTGTAGGCTTTCACGACCGTAATCCATAGTAGAAATGTCTTTCGGGTGATGTCGTATAGTTAATATTTTATATTTTATTTTATTAAAATATTAACTACATGACATCACCCGAAAGACATTTCTACTATTGTGTACAACCATGAATAGTCATTGGTGTATGAAAATGATTGCCAAGTTTTATGGGCTTATTAATTTTAATCCTTGATTTGTTCTGGTTTCTCGGTAGCCGCCTTCGAAAATGTTTTCTCCCCAGTTATAGATCATACCGGAAATAATCTCTGATTAACTTATTCGAGCAATTACGGTATGCAAGGTCATGTAAAATACTTGTTTGCAAGCTCGAATTTTCCCCGATGACGATGTTATTACTGCGTGTTGTTGTTACCCTCGCCCTAATTGCATTTCGATACGCTCACTAGATCTAATCTAAACTTGAACAAGATATACATAACACTAATTTCACTCGGCGATACGCCTATTTGCGAATCTTAATTAAACCTTAATTGCAATAAGGGGTAGAATCCAGGCGTGCCAATTATTTTCATAATCCTTATAACCCTCTCGCGTACAGGATATAACACCTGAATTACCCCCAACATTACCTAGAATATTGAATCCAAGTTAAATATATATTCGGAGAATGCTACGCTGTAAATACCGGACCCGAACGGAAACATCTTTACGTACATACCTAGCTCTGTTATATCGCTAAAATACGTTTGGATTTCTCGTCGTATAAACAAACTGTTGTGTGTTCGATTGTTTCTTTGAAGAAATCTTTTATTTTTACTTTTACTATTAACACTTCAAAGATTAGAGCAGTACATAAAGGCGGAATTTGTTTGAATAAGCGTTTTAAAACTACGTAATTCAACGTAAGTATATAGTTAGTATAAGCACAGATTCTTCTTAATAATATAAGTCCTGGTATCAACTACGCACATAGATACATAAATAAAGGTATTCTAGATATTTTTATGAACTTCATATTTCATCAAAGTAAAGAGAAAATGTATTTATTCTAGATGAGATTTATTATTATTACTTTCGCTTCAATTCGATAATAAATGTGTTGCACGGGTAGTTGTTATTTAAAGTCTGACAATAGATATCGGTACAGAAACTTATCAAAGATGAATAATTTAAGCGGAAAATAAATAAATAAGAAAAACCTTTTTGCTCATTATTTTAACGTGTTGCTTTTTCCGTTTTCTACCAAATACCAACAATAAGGAACTGGCGGCGTAGTGCCTCGAGGCTCTAGCGTATTCGCAACTCTCAGAGTAAGCTTCTCTTACTCGAAAATTGGTGAATGCTGAGGGCGAACATCTTAAGACGCTCTATGAGCCCAGGCATAATAATATCTCATGGCGGGCCTTACCCCCTGTAATTGGAGAAAGCTATTGGGGGAGCCTGAAGGCATGAATTAGTATTATTGTCAACATCCTATTTGCACGATCTAATAGTTGTACTCATATTGTAAAACGGTACTGTGAACATTTTTTTCTTGAGATATTTGAAGTTGAACGCTATATAAAATATTTTTACTTAGATTACCCTGTTCCCTGTTACGACTATTATTGGGTCGTTTAGTATTTCCAAGCATATCTAAGTTTAAAATCAGAATTAATTCAACAACGACAGCTTTACGTTTGGACTCTACGAAAGCTCGATTATGAAGAACCTTTGGACAATAACATAGGAATCCCCAGGGTTACTGGAACGAGTTAGATACGAATTTCTGAAATAAAACAAACCGTATTTCATTACGTGTTGCTTATGTACGTACAATCTCCTGTGATGAAATATTAACTATCTGTGTATGTATTTTGCTTTGTACGTGAAAAATGGATTTAAGAAGTAATTAGGGTCACTTGCCGATGCGTTATTTTTTTAAATAAATTAAAACGAAGAATTTCGGAAATACGATGGAAAATTTTGTAAAACGTTCACTGAGAATTACCCATTTTCTCTACTAAATTAGATGGATCACATTATTTCAATAAATTCACAGCTTTAAAGCAAATATTTACAATATTAAACCTAGCATAAAACATCGCATTGCTCATTAGAATTAATGCGCCATTCAAAGCTTTTACTAAGAGCATAAAACATAATAGCAGGCATTAAAAGCAGCTATGTTTAGTCAACGCGATAACAATAGCTTTTGATTAGCAGCCAACGTTAGAAAAGTTAGAAAAGACCGTACAACATTGTAGCTTTGATGAGGAACCTGGTCGTCCCAACGAGGCGATTTCGGACCAACAAAGTCCTTGAAGTCGTATCGGGTGAAGACTAGAAATGATGCTAATATAGTAAACACCACTCAATTGGAAGATTGAGTATGGGAAAGCTCTCGGCGAGCTAGGTGCCGTGTATGCTAATGACAGACATGCTTAAATGCATTACGATTGAGTTTCTGGGGGGTTATGTGACTACAGGCGAGACAAGGATATAGCATATTCGTCAAATTTGTCCCCCTCTAGCTTTTTTTTTTCTCCAAACTTGAAAAAATGGCTTGGCGGAAAGCGGTTTACGTCAAATTAAGAGGTAATTGGCGCAATTGCGGAGTTCGATAAACGGTATTATTTAGATGGCTTAAAAAAGGAACATCGCTGGACTAAGTGTATAGAGCTAGAAGGGAATATCGTGAAATAAATTCACTAAATGCAAAACAATTGCGTAACACAGGTATTTATGATATCATTCTTGTATAATAAGTCTTTGCTCTGACCAAGTAGCTTATATAATTAAAGTCAGGCATTGGTTTATCAATGTATTTTATAAGGCTGAAACCTATAGGGTGTTTTTAAAAAGAAGAGCATAAAAGAGCAGAAATATAAGCAATTAACGAGCTGTATACTACAACTTTAAGCTAAGCTATAAAAGATCACATTCAACGAATAAACTAGAACTTCTCATTCCGTACGCAATTGATCTTTTCATTCAGACAGCGGATCAACGCAATGGGTTGACATCGATATTGCGATCTCTCTATTACAAAATTACTTTTTCGAGATATTCCATCTTCTGTCCCAGTTCCGCGGCGAATGCATTGAAAAGAAGGAGAACTGCCGCTATATTTGGAAGATTTATCCTTTGAAATTGAAAGCAATTTGTCAAACGGAAAATTCTAATTAACTTAGTTATAAGGTTAGAATTTCCTTGTAATGAATGGAAATCCTACACCCGACAGCGTCTCGCTTCTTAAATTATATCTCCTTAGCGTTGCAGTTACCTCTTCAACCATTATTCTCTGCTTGAGATATTTCACTGCGAGATAAAACTGAGAATAACAAGAAACATGGTAAAGTGTTAAAAAGTAATATTAAGATGTATTTCCAGAACGTATTTTAATAATTCTTTTGTTGAGCAATATTAGCATGGAAGCCCTGCTACAGATGGTAGATACTGCTTGCGGGACGTAATATCTTACAGATTTTGATAGCGCTTCCGGACATACTAGATTATTCAAAGTAGAAATAAATAAATTGAGTATCTGTTTTTTTCTAATAAAATGGAACATCTTGCTGCTCCAAATTAGAAAGAAATAACCTAGCGTAAACGTGTTTCGTTAAAATCGTATTTACGAAATGCAACTGATTGAACAAATAAACAACTTCAACACCAATCTAGACGTTTGATTGACGTACACGTATACGTTCTTCCCAAAAGTAAATAAATATGCTGGATTTATTTGTTAAAGTTAACAGCAGCGAATAGTAGCGGCACATCACAATCACGCTAGATTTGATCGCGGCTTTATATTTGTTTTCTGGTTCGAATTTGCATGCGCACTTCATCTGTAGATACATTTGTTAGAATTTGCATGGATGATAAATGGACGAAAGCTGAAAGCTTTCGCGTGCGTTTAATGCTGCATCGCATTTATTCGAAATTGCTTGCCATTTTTCCGGGTCATTGGTATTTCAAGCGTTCGGAGCTTTTTGGTTATCTAGTCGTCGAGGATTAAATGGAATGGCACATAAATGGGAAATGAGTCAGGCAGTTAACGCTTTGATTTTGTGAATATGCAATGAGTGAAAGTACGCACGCACAAAATGGGAGGTTTAGTTAGGGTGGGCCGTGTTCGTACCTGCATACAAATACGTTGCTGTATGCAGGTGGATAATTAAAGTACTTGTACAGAAATAATGTCTACTTCGTAATAAATCCTGCCTTTTTTTTAATTTGGATTAACTGAACCATGGCCCACTCGATGAAAATATTTCCAAGGTAGTTGCTTTTCCGGTTACACCGTAAGTTACCAATAACTTTCTTATTTTAAATGGAATGGTGCCACGTTTTATTTCTACATGTTATTTTGGATACTTCTGAAATTATCTGTGCCAGTTATTTTAAATTTGCGCGAAACCATCCATTTAAAATAAGGAAGTTGATATCCAAAAATAATTTGAATAATTTTTGTACAATAGAGTATCCACATTGCTGTACTTATTTCATGAAATACTTTTGCGCTAAACTCAAATCCTACTTTACGGGGTACTTACAAATTTATGGCGCACATTGTTTCGCACAACTTTTAGTTGATAAAACAAAAAAATAGCGTACAAGCCATTCATTACTGCAAGCTGCTGCGCTTTGCCTGTAGGTCCTAAACATTTTCTGCTGCAAGCTGCAGTAATTCTACTTAATTTGGACTCTTTGTGCGTTGAAATATGATCTGGATGTAATTTTTAAATAGCTATTTTCTCATCTGCGACTGAAAGTTTGAGTAATGAAAGTTTTAAACTAACGATTTATTGTTTGCGAGAGTATTTAGAGTGTAATGTAATAGTTTAGCTGCAGGAACAATTGCAGCTGAGGTCCTAATTAAATGCAGCGTGCAACTTTTAAATAGGTGAAAATTTCAATGTAAATAAACTGAAGTTGGGCTAATTGTTTAATTAAAATTGTTTCTTATTTACCCATCACTTATGTAAGAAATAAAAGATTATCATGGCGCTAATGGCAATTACCTCCGATCTTGCTATTAAAAATTCAAAAAATAATTATTAATCCAACCAATTATTAGCTGGCAATATATATTTCGTCGACAATATTGACCTGATTATTTATAAATGGTATTTTATATTTCTTATGTTTTAAGATCCTTAACGGCAAATATTTCTGTCCCCTTTTCTCGAAAACTTAAAGGATCATAAAGGCGTCCAGGTGTGCTTTTATATTCTTTGATATTAAAATCCAACCGCTTCCAGAGCTTTTTCGTAAATCCTTTCCTTTGCAGCAGTTTCTTTTTTACGTATTTCCTTTCCAGTGTCAAATTCTTTCAATTTAGTTTTCTTTTGCTTGTTTTAACAGTGTGAAATTGGATTTTCCTCGTGGGGCTTGAAATGCCTTTCTATTTTAAGAGATATTTCAGTTTACAGTTTTTATTGAGGTTTTAAAATATTTCTACATTGTCGAATATTATTATTTATTGTATCAACCTGTATCAGGTGAGTATTTATAAAATGGTTGTGCTTGTCACAAAAAAAAAGAAATATTGTGGGATGCTTCGATATATTAGAATACAAACGAGTTTTTTACTCGATACAAAAGCTTTAGGCAGTAGCAAGCACGAAAGCTTTAGGCAGAATTTCCTCATTTGACAACGCTTTTTATACCGTTAGGTAAGAAGTGCTTGTTCTACATACATACCTGCAAAATTTTCCTGTTTCATTGCCGTGCAGGCAGCATATTTTACATACTCGTAATAACCTAATTTACTTTATTTAATTTAAATTTTTAAATGAAAATTCTACATGTAGTTAATATATAATTAAAATTACATAGATCCGGAGCTTGCAGAAAGTACACAATAAAACATCTAAACTATACCGAGTGAGTTTTTTCCTGCTTAGTATGGAGATCTCGGAGACCAGCGAAGATTGGGAAGCGATCAAAAGGGAAAAGAATTGAGTGATTTCGTACTCATTATAACTTATTAACTGATTATAACTGATTATAACCATTGATTTAATATATTATTAAAATCGTTCTGCAAACAGGGAAAATAATGCTCACCAGTTAATGTCGAAACAAAGACGCCGAATCAAGGATTAAATCCAAACTTAACTTGAGGTCTTCTCTGTTCAATACGCGTTTTTTCTAGCATTTATACGTTCGCTATGTCTACATACCGCATTTGCAAATCGTGTTTCATCCGTCTATAAAACTTTAAATTTTGTGGGTCAGCCTTACATAAGCAGACAAACAAGTAAAAAATTCAATACGCTCATTGCAATCACCAGGGTGTAGTGTTTATGCAACTGAAGGATGAAACCTAAGCTTCTTCAGTACTTGTATAATTCCACGTTGTACTAAAGGCTTATTCAATTGAGCTCGTGAAATTACAATTATTTCCCCATTTGATCGTCTCTCTATATCCGCTATCTTCCGAGATTCCGATATTAAACATGCTATATATAATGCTAATTACTCCGTTGGACCGTCACCACACGTTAAAAAAAGAGCTTTCTTTGTATATAATTCAGAGTTCACATTCTTCAATTCACGGAAAAAATTATAAATATACGCGGGAATACTGTTCCTACTTATGCGCCGATTCAGCCGCAGGTAACTACACGCTTATTACTCTCCATTAACAACAATAAAGAATACATTTAAGTTTCCGAAAGCGCTAAAAATAGTATCTGAATCATGCCTACTATGCGTGGAGTATTCAAAGTAATATTAAAAAAAAAATTAACGTTATAGTCGACAATTCATGCTTTAATCCGTTAATGTTTACATCAAAGTAAAAAGTTAATTTTTTTTAAACAAAATTAAATCGGCTAATTAAGATGAAAAGTAAAAAATTGTTTAATGTCAATCAAGACCCTTTTGTGTTAATTTTCAAAATTGATGCACACTTCATTGAAGTAAACGTAGCAAAAACCATAAAAATAATCCAGAATTTGTAAAAATTACTACTTACGAATGTCACAGTCAGGCGAAATAAAACGCAAACT
Source organism: Oryctes borbonicus (assembly GCA_902654985.2). Lineage (NCBI taxonomy): Eukaryota > Metazoa > Arthropoda > Insecta > Coleoptera > Scarabaeidae > Oryctes > Oryctes borbonicus. The sequence continues at coordinate 8,610,655 of LR736868.1, read as the reverse complement.
TAAGAAATTTAGCGCAAGAGCGCCAAGATCCTCGCAATTGAATTGTACTCGTTCACTCAACGGTCGCTGTTGACTGACGGCGCAAGGGATGTCACGACGCTCCCGACGTTCGGAACATCTCGTTCGCGGCGTTCTTTAACGTCTGCTTTCATTCGGACTAATCTGCGATCTAGCTGCGGCACCGCTATACCCTATGGTAAATCGGTGACGAAGATTGGTCCTGAAAGTGCACTTTCAGATTGATAATCCGTATATCCGCTTCGTCGCTGGTGCAATGCAGATCGATTTTCTTTCAAAAAGTTGAGATTAATTGGCTTTATCTTCCTAAGTGATTGAGTGGTAATGGTGTCATGGATGGGCAAATAAGATAAGAGACGAGGCAAGAAAATAAGGATTAATATGGACATTCTTGAAAAAGCTTCAAAATAGATTTATTTAAATATTAGCAAGCAATAAAGATTATGCTATTGCCGAATTACATAATATAATATTATGAGATAATCTACAATAGGACTTTTAAGATTTTAGTTGTATTTGTTACATGAGTTTGTATTCAATTGTACCAACTTGGCTTTGCAAAATTAATAGTAAAATAGATGTTAAGACTTTTATGAATTGTTGGCAGTAAAAACATTTATTCTGGTAATTTGAAGCATATTTTCTGTTTGGAAGAAATCTCATAACTTTTACGATTTTCTCCTGCGTTTATTGCTGTTTATATTAATTTTTTTTTTCTATTTAGCGGTTAAGCAGTAATGAACATAATTTCAGCAAGTTTCATTTGATATATCTACCTACGCGCTTACAAGAACGTATAACGCAAATGTGATTTATAAGTTCTCAAAAATACAATCATTTCTAGATGGGCGACACTTTATTTTCCTTATACTCGACGAATAAACTCCCTTTTATTATCTATTTATTACATATCTACATTACATTTCGAATTATCGCTCTCGATTTTCCCTTTGGCGAACATATCGAAGTACTCCATAAAAGTAAGTTGTAAAATAAACTGGGTTATTGGGGTTCGAATGGGCAATATAACCCCAAACTCTATTTTCCGATAAAATTCCTTCGAATCGACCTTCAAGATGTAATTTTAGAAGGAAATTGTGCGATTTAAGCTAGGAAATGGATCTTAACAATATATGTTTCCCTTTAATAAAGAAAAAAGCTTCCTGTAATATCCTATTTATTTTCGGACAATGCGGTTGTACTTTCTAATGAAGGGAGTATTATTTCTGGTAAATGTGAAAAAAATGAAGACTTGTGGTCTTACCACGATCTATATATAAGGGATTTCAAAGTTTAATTGAAATATACGTCCATTAGCAGCGATTAGCGCCATGTTCTCGTGAAGACAGGTCGCATCCTTTGGATTTTCCCAAAAGGGGTGAATATCGATCCTACTTAAGTTACCGACGTAAGTTGTAGATTTGCAATGTTACGAGAATTAGAAGGAATATCGCGATGCCAACTAAAGGCAATAAAACATAATAATTATGCTGATTGTTTTACGACTTTGTTTTTCTCTAACGAAGCATTGACGTACAGTTGTAAATTAAACAATTATTAAATTTTTATTTCGTTGGAAGGTTGTGATGTTATGCGACTGTTATGAAAATGCGGCGTTGCAAAACACTTTTATATTCTTACTGTAGACTATTCCGCTTTCAAGAAGGATTCTTATGGATTACAGCCATCTTTTTTTGTTTGATGCCTATTTGTATATTGCCATCCTTCCGTTACGGGGATTGATGTCAGATTGTTTGATTAGTTTATTGCTCCTTACTTATTTTACCTTTAATTAACTAGCGATAGCGTCGTCAATTGTAAGTATAATGAGAAAGATTATTGCATTTTGTAAAGGTGAAACATGGAAGCTTGCAAGCGAAGGAGCGAAACCTATTCGTCGAGAGAAATGCAAATGACTGCTTTACATATTTTGCAAAAAGTACGAATATTTCCAAGGCAGTGAGGGAAACTAGCAATGCGCTTGGCTGCGGCAAAAGAATTGCGTATTCTGTTCGCAAGGAAAAGAAAGCCATCCAGCGGTAACAGTTGGAAAAAAGCAAAAGGGGAATATTTTTCGCAAGAATTCTACGTATGATGAATAGACGCAAACACTTGTCAGGCGTACAGTTCAATTTTTTTTTTAATGAAATATTCCGCACGCGCTGCAAATGATTTTAACTGCTGTAAATGATTGGGAACTATGCTGTTGGTTTTTCTTTTAAAAAAATGGAAAAAATAATGTAAATAATACCTTAGTCTTAAAGTAGATATTGTACTTTTGGCAATGTAATAAGTACGTGTCACCAACGTGATGTACAGAGCGACAAAAAATTAAGTCCCAGACCTTCATATTTCGCGGGAGATCACATTTGTAACTATCAACGTGCACATCGCCATTATCATAAAGAATCACAAATAAACAGAACTTATCTGTTGCTTTCTGTTATAAAGATTTGGTCAGATGTGTATGGTTTGTCTTCAATTTTTTAATCGGTAGCAATTGACTTCAACTTCAAGCTTCAACTTTAAAGCTGATTGTAATAACCAAGCATTGATCAATATTAACTGCGTAGATTTTCATTATACTATATTAAAATTTGTACTGGTGACTCAACTCGTCGAAGTCGCGTGTATGGCAAACAGCTACAGTAGCTGAATATTCGGCCCTCCTCTCATAAATAGATAGAAATAAGCTTTAACTTAAGCTAACGTTTATCATTTGAAGGCATTTAATTCAAAGGAAATAAGTTATGAAACACTACGAAAATTTATGCAAACGTACTTTACAAAAAGTTATCACGCCTGATGTTTATGTAAAGCTTAACGCTGCGCAAATGACACATACATAAGATGTGACGACGCGGGAGGAATTACATTTAAGGCACTTTAATCCTTAAAATCAACTAGAACGCTAATATTAACTTAGTACATAATGCATTGGATAGCAAGATAGCATTCGCCAAAGTAAAGTACTT
>LR736868.1:8562794-8607652 GCA_902654985.2 Oryctes borbonicus | reverse complement strand
TTAAACATTGATTAAGAGCATAATGCATTGGATAGCAAGATAGCATTTGCCAAAGTAAAGTACTTGTATTCATATGGTGCTGGTGAAGGATGCTACAGATCCCTCTGTTTAAATAAAACAAATTGTTGTTTGCTGTCTTATGGACATCTTTCTAATGCAAAGTGGAATTGGCAAGACTCCAAGAAAATATTAAATATTATCCTTGAAGGATTATAGATTATAATCAGATAAATTGTAATAAATTTCACAAAAACTGAGACAGCATACATCCTTTAATTATTTAATTATGCCAGTTACTAATTTCACATGGCCTTTGTGTTGTGAAGCATTTGAAAGAAGAAATACGACAGATCGGTAGACGTCAATATCTATTTATAAAGTACGTGAAATCGCATCTAAGGCGTATCTGTGAGATAGGAACAAATTGAAGAGCAATAGTGAAGATACGCATGTATGTCAGGGAGAAATTCCTTTAGAAGATTTTTCACACCATCGTGCAGAATTCCTGAATACGTCTGGACTCTAATTTGAAAACAGATGGAGTTTCCAACGCAACGATTCTACATCAAGACTAAATATTGCGAGCACGAAAACATGAATTTAGTTTCTTGGTGTTTGATGAACGATTCATCGAATGCCGCAATAGCTTCAATTGTTAAAGATTTCTAGAATTAAGTGTCCTGGTAAGATGTTATTAAACAAGTCAGTTATATCATTTAATTAATGATATATCTAGCTGCATAGAGGCACCGCTTAAGAGTTTGTCATTTGCTTGTGTAAAATTTGTTCATTATTGGATTATCTCTCAAAAGCCATGGTCACTTCGGGTTGATATTGGAATTGTACCAAAGAAACAACGTTTACAACGCGTAAAGAGACGCACTTTATACTATTTCCTTGCAGTTCTCTATATATTTAAATGAGAAACTTGCTTACATAGCGTTATATTTAATTCAATTAAAGAGAAACGCATTTTAGACAAGGAAGGTTTGCGTTCGTGAGGTTTTCGCTCAAACTCCGGAAAAATTTGAGTATACCATTTAAAAAAAGAATCAAATAGCATGAATTACGTTACGATTCCCATCTTGTAGATATCACTCTAGCACGTAAGATCTTTAAGATATCCAGCGTTGAAGAAACAAACAACATTTTACAAAAATTTTAATTATCCTGATTATTTCAAAAGCTAAGCTAAATAAGTCTAGGGAATGCTAAGGAATTGACATAAATTGAAGAAAGGCATCGATATTTGAAAACGAAAGTTCAATTCCTCGTACGCATTAGGTTTAATTTAACTGAATTACTTTGAAAAGTTGTTAATAGTAAAAAGGGAGACCAGTATACTACGTATATACATTTTATAATGTAGCTGTTAGCTAACGCAGTAAGATACTCACATAGTAAATTAAAAAAAAAACCTAATGCGTGTAATAATGTTTGTTAAGTATTTTTATTACTTTAGGAATAATTACGACACATGATTATTTTGCATTAACGAGATTGCGAACGAAAATATTGTTTGTATACACGCTCGCACTTTACTGATGATTTTATGTGGTTTTTATGTCTCTATAGAAGAATTATTTCTGGGGAAAAACCACATAAACCGAAGTTACAGCTTCTGTGAATTGAATTGAACATTAACACACGCACTTTAATTAATATTTCAAATAATTGGGAACTGTTGTACATTTAAAAACAAAGCTGTAAAATAAGATTGTTGAATTTTCCAAATTTAGATTTTATTGAAGCTTCTCGGGGCCAGTTTTTCCAAACTCGATTATGTTGCTGGTTAGCTTAAACGTTGGTTACATCACTGATTAACAAAAAGAGACGTTTTTTCAACCTCGATTAAGCTTAAATGTTGCTTAGGAGGTCGTTATTCGAACAAATTTTAATCGAGCACTTCTTCTCTAATCTTCTTAGCTAACATAAAGCTACAAAAACCATGTAAGTCGGACTTACAAGGTTTTAATTTTGTTGTTCAGAATACACATACGGTTTTTAAATTTGATTGTAGGAGTGCCACCATGCATGCTAGACATACAAAATTTTAACGGACGTTGCTAAATGTAAATTTATTTTAAAAACCGTTCAAAAGTGAAAATCACTCAAAATCGGACTTACACACCTTTTAAAGAAAATCGACCCTTTAAGTTTCACCCATGTTGGATGCTCAGTTGTTGCTTAACAGTCATTTGTGTCACGCGGTGTTAGTGTTTCTATGAAAATTGAAAAAATCGGATATCGATCCGTTGCGTCGTTAAATTGTTGCTGCACCATCATTTACTACAATAAAATCTTAGGTGCCTGAACTTAAACGTGGTCGTACCAGCTTAGTTAACGATAAACGTTCGGGACGTGCAACCGAAAACATTGAAAAAGTTCATCAAATGGTGACTGTTGAATTAAGGTTAGAAATATAGCAGAGGCTGCGAGCAACTTAAAAGAACGTGTTTGTTATTAATTGATAAAAAATTTGGGCATGAAAAAGCTAACCGTGCGTTGGGCGCCGCGGTTGCTCACTCAGTACCAAAAACGCATTAGAATGAATATTTCCAAAGCCCTGCGATTAAGAACTGTTGATGAAACCTAGATAGACCAGTGCTTCTGTGAAGCTAAGGCGAAGAGTAAATCGGTTCCAGAAATCTTATCTTGTTGATTCAACATTTTGAGCTTAAATAAGGAAGAGAATTCATGCATTAGGAAGGAGTGAAAGAAATGATGTGTTTTAGTCGATTCCTATTTATAAACTGCTTTTAATAAACCTACTACACGTATTATTAATCAGCACGGATCGCGCATATTCCACTACTAACACTGCCAAAATCAAGTTGGTTAGACGTAATATTGTAAATATTTATGGACATTGAAAATCGTGATAAATCATTTAATTAATATAATCAAATGATACTAAAAATACAGTATTACGTAGGATTTCCTATAATCTGAGACCATTTGTCTTGTAAGAACGGCACTAATATTACTTTCGAATGCTTTTTCTTTCCTAAATCTGAAGTATCTTAATTTTAAACTAACCACCCTAGCTTTATAATTATACAGCTAAAATTAAGTAAACATCGCGCGAAATCTGACTTATTTATTTAATTAAATTGCTAAAAAGAATTTTTTTTAACATTTTTGGAAATTCTTCCAGAAACCTTGTTCAATTGGAAGGTAATCTTGGGAACAAAATCTCCGTACATCTTTCGCAAGGTACTCTCTTTAACCCATTAAAACTTAGTTGACGATCGAACTAGCTAGCAATGTGCTAATTGAAAATTTACTTCCTAGAATCGATTCGCGATATTTGCATTCTAGAACGACCTCATGCTGTTGTTTAATCGTTGCTAATTATTTGATTTGGCTTCTGTTACCGCTTGCAGCGCCTGTAAGAGTTGCGGCTGGATAAAATATTACGTATGAATAGTATAGTTTGCAGATTTATCGAGCAAATAAAATATCAATGCGATAATTAATTTTCTGAAGAATCGACGTGCAAATATTTGCGCATGTTTTTAATGCATTCGAGATAGGTCGGAGTATATGGGAAGCAAAATATTTGCCTAGCTATTTTTATAAATTAGTATAGTAGACATTTGTTGTTGTACTAACCAGATTTGCAAAGTTTTGCAAGTGCTAAATTTAGATAGATTTATTTATTATTATTATTCCAGGAATAAGTGTTTCTATCTATGATTTTAAATGAATTGAATATTACATCATTAAAATTGTAGTATTTACGCGAATGACTACTGTGTACTATCATGCAGTGGCGGTGCGTGACTTTTTGACGAAGCGGACGCGATTGTAAAAAATATGTTAAAATTTTACATCTATCCTTGAAAAAACGCACAGATCATTAGAAAATACGCGTACTGCACTGGTAAGGATAACAGTGAATACACAATAGGATATTTATTTTTAATGTGCCTCTTAATTGTGCCGCCCATGCTCAATTCGTTTAGACCTCCAAAAGTGTTAATAAATCTTGCCATTAAAGATATGTCTAAATATAATTACCATCTGATACGAATTTCTTACATCTGTCGTTTCGTCACGCGATAAATCGGAATTTTTAATTTAACTAGAATTGTCTATTCTGCAAACAGCAAGGATAGAATCTAAAAATTTTATTTTGCGTTGTATTTGAAGTTCCACTAGTATTGTTTAAATGTCCACGAAGCGTCAGATCCAAATTAGCAGAAAAATCAATTAATTCCTTAAATATACCGCGAAATTCGAATCTTTCTCTGCCATCATAATCTCTAAGAGCCAGTTCAAAAGCACGACAAAATTTAATACAATCTGAACTAAGAATTCCCAAAACCGTCCTAAATACTTTTGTAATGAAACTCCTTTCAGGAAGAATTGAGAAATCAAAAATCAGCCTCTCAATTGAACATGTACAAAACGTTCTCTACGAAAAATGCTATCGATTGATCAGAAACGGAATCGCGTGAATACTTGAAAGCAATGCTTGGACATGCGGGCGCCAAAGAAAGCAAAAACGATTCCATCAGCCGGAAAAGTTATGGCGATGATTTTTTTTTTCATTCACGAGGCATAATCTCTATTGATTATTTGGAGAAGGGAAAGACAATTGCGGAGCAGTACTGTGCTGATTTATTGGATCGATGGGCTGCTGAACTAAATAAAAAAAGTCCCCACCTAGCGAAGAAAACAGCTTTACACTACTGCGACCCACTTCTTTGCAATTGCGACAGCAAAACTAGTCTAGTTGCGATACGAATTGGTATGGCATCCACCATATTAGTCGGATTTAATCTCCCGTGACTTCTTTATTTTTTCCCGAATTTAAAAAATGGCTTTGCGGAAAGCAGTTAGCGTCAAATGAAGTCGTTGCTGTGAGAGAGATGTAAGTTCGACGAATATCGCCAGACTAAGTCTATAGAGCTCCCTCGAGAAATAAATTTACTAAATGCAAAACATTGCGTTGCCTTATACTTGCCTGTAAGGTCCGTCATTTTGCTTCAAACAAAACCTAGAGATTCATCAAAATAGATGATTCTGTGGAATTCGTGCGTCGACAATGGCATGTTTGTCACCCATTGCAGATTTCACTACCTTTGTATAGGAATTTAGCGGTAGCCACAATATGATTCATCTTGCTGTTAGTTTCATTGCGAATAATTGATTAACGAACCAATATTGTATAGTGGTCAACAATAGTAATGAAGACAAGAATACGAGGATTGTTGTCTTCGAGCTTTATAAATATTTCGACCAATCCACTAACTTATTTCCTGGTATGAAAACATACAATGTATCCCTTATTAAATAATTGCTAATATTGTGCTCTTTCGTATGCTAATATAATTACAAGTGTTTATTAAAACTAAAATCACTTATTTACTAAGGCAGCGTCACAACCCGGATCCTGTAAAAAGCTATATTATCAGTATTCGAACAATTGTTTGTAGTTTATTTGTAGTTTTCGCGTAAGATAAGTCCCGTTCTATAATCGAAGTTATACAGTTGGTTGCTTTGGTTGCTCGTAACACCTGCAAGGCTTGTGGGGCTGAAGCTGCACTGTCAACATACTATAAATATCGTGAAAATCTTTTCTGTGGCATTCATTATGAACTATATTATCGAATAAAAACAATTTTAATTCGGAGAGTTTCCGATCACCGTACTAACTCTAAATTATTCAGAGTGGAAGACAAATTTCTGCTAAGACCTTGTGAATAGTTAAATATAAACACGGGTTGTTATCGTGTCTATTAAAGCTTGGTAATAGCATAAGCTTGTATGCAAAGAGTAATATCGATACTCCAAACGATCATTGTCCTCTTCTATCTACAGTCGAGAATCTTTGTAAGTCATTAGCACGCTATATTTGTGTCACGAAGAATTTATAATTGAGTTGAGGATACTTACGTATGTACGTATGTTGCTCTTTAAGCAGCGTACACGATTTTTTACGATTTTACGAATTATGTGCATTACATAAGTTTTAATTAAGCCGCAGTTGTAAACTTTAAACCACAATGAATGCGCACACGATGGTATTTACAATCAATAGAAGTTCATGTCGTAACTCCTCATGTCTGTTCAAATAACGTTACGTCAACCTTGGAATTTTATTTTCGGAATTGTTGAATCTTTTAAGCTGCAAGCGCGATAAACAAAAATTCCATCAAAATGAGCTGCCTACGTTGATGCGGCCTTTCATCGTGGATCTGTTTAGAGTTCAGAGTAGGTATTTTCATCAGACTGTTTGTTTATATTTTATGTATGGTGGTGTATGGTAAGTACATTGTGATAGTTTCTGCCTTTTACCTACACTTTATTTACATGTGCTCATCTCATTATTAATTGCGATTATTCACGATGATTGCGCTATGGTAAATGTGGATCGACTGGTTAGCGCTCGTGTGTGGATATTATTCTTTCGGTTACCGGCGACCTTGTTTCTAAATCGGTAGTAATGAAAGATACCCATTTCGTCCCTTTTATTGTGAAACACGCTATTTAAAGCGAACAGCCGCGAAGTAATTTTGTCGATGAAATTTATATGTCTATACACTGTATATACCGTGATAAATACGAATTTCTTGGTAATTCCGAAGAATGTATTAGGTTTAGCGGTTTGTTAATTACGTAATGGGAAATTTGCAAAGCTGAACTATATACGAGGAAAATTCTAGAAGTAAAATTGAATTCCTAATCTTCTAAAGTGTTCTTTACATACAAGGATGGCTGGAAGCCAATCCACCAAAGAACCGAACGAAATGAAAAGGCGTATAAGCTGGCCAAAGTAGCAGCGAACATGCTTTTCATTGGTTCTAACTCCTTTTGTAGTCTCTAAAGGAGCCATATAAAACATGGGACATGGGAGGATAATCAAAAGGCCTCGCATTGGGAAAGTGCTCCAGGAAGAAACAGGCGAAAGCACAGATATTCCGCAAAAGGGATGTTTTTGACAAATCATGTAACTCTAAAATATCACTTATTTAAAGTAGGAAAAGCTGAAGATGAAATCTATGTCGTCTATGCCAAGAACACACATGAAGGCATTTTGTCGCAATAGATCTATTAAGATCGTAATAACCAACGGCATCTATAACATGGCCCGACTATAATAATGATAATATACATACAAGCCGCAAGAAACGGAAGAATGAGTGTCGAAATATAGTTTATGGCAAGACGAGTTTATATTATTCAGCCATTTGCTGTAATTATATTTATTTCACTTTCAGACGATGTGTGTAATAATTATGCGTTGGCGTTACTCGCATATGATTTAAAACATATTAGTGTGGAGTATACGTAAAAAAGTATTTACTTTGAAAAAAAAAAAAAACTAATTGGTCTTATCTTTAGACTAGATCGCAGAGTGTCATACAGGTTTATTTCTAAAGTAAACCGACGAGGATATTCGTGCACAAATGCGTTGTATTCGTGAAACAAAGCGAATCTTTGCTTGACAAGAACTGTGTTCACACGAGACCAAAACCAAAGACAGTTTTCGAACACTTACATACAGGGCAACGTATTTTGAGAAGTCGCTAGCATATCACAATGTACAACGAATTGCCAAGTCGCATAGAAAAACTACCCAAATAAATTAATTTTTATAGCTGTTTCTCCTAAACGAGTACTTATATCATTTTCACCGATTTAAAAAAAATCAACTTGAGTTGCCTAACTGAAGGCGATAATTCCACCCACTAATTCTATAATTTATGCAAACATGTTAAATATTATTCCATTAATGAAGCAAATAAAAACCAAAGTACTTATTAAAACATGTAGCGGTGAATATCAGTTCAAGAAGTGATTAGCCGAGATATGAAGTTGGATGATATGTATTGTAAACTCCGAGAAGTATTCATTATTATAGCAAGATGTCCAGTGTTAAAAATATGCGAGATATCGAGTGTTAAAGAAACAACATTCTTATAGTAAATTCTCAAATTGTCTCAAAAACTGAGCTTGGTATCTCAAGAAAAGCTGAAGAATTAACATAAATTGAAGAGATGATTATTTCTTAATTTTTCAATTTAGTCTGATCTAAAGATAACACGTCGGCGGCAAGTAATATAGTTCACAATTTAATGGGATTCCCAGATCTTAATATTTACAGCAATAAATTGCTTACGATCTTTCAGTTACTCAAATTTAAAGCGGCGCTCCTTAATAATACACCTGTCACGCGTTCTATGTTAATATTCTTATTGTTGGGTTCTGGTTTTCCACTTTAAAGCAGTTACGTAAACAGTGCGAAATTGCACAATCCATTTGAAAGCTAATGTATTCTTTTATTACGTACACACATCGTAAATACTAATTCGCCCGTGAGATCCTAAATCGACCGCATAAAAGAACTGCAATTCACATGTCGAAAAAAGAACAAGCAAGTTATTGTCAAGTCAGCGTGAGCCGTTGTAAATTGCGTCGTTTTTCTTTCATTTATATTTAAAATTAAGAATCGGATTTAACATTTCGTTGTATAATATGTGCTAATGTACGTGGGCGAAAAAAAAAACTTTTGTGTTTAAATTCGCTGAGCGCTGAAACGCAAACAAACTTTATTAATCCGAAGTTTAATAGCATTTTTCAGATGGAGAACTTTTCAGCTCAGATTTGTTGGATAATGTATTTCAGAATTAATCCATTAATGATGAAAACAAGTATGGATAACATGAGTAATACTAAATGTAAACCAGGATGATTAATTCTTGGGTAATCAAATTAAATTTACAAAATTACTTGTTTCCCCGTATTCGAGCGTAGATTTTAGTTAAAGTGAGTATCTCACAATAGAAACGTAATTGAAAGATGCTATAAGTATAAAATGGATACATTTTGCGTGAATTTCATTTACATTTAAGTTCCTATTAAATTTTTCAGATTTTTTTTGACTAATTTCCAATTGTCCTTTTGTCTTATTTTGAAGGCCAAAAGTCATAATGTATTTGCAATAAACTGAGTACTCTGTATAATTAACAAATAAACGTATTATTTGCTCCTTCGCCCTCTATTTAGATATGCCCCAGTCCTTTACACTTCTGAACGTACAAAGGAAATATAGAACAAATATTTAATAATTTTAAAGGAAAAGAAATGTTTATAAATGCAATGCGAACTGTATGCAACTAAAACAGCAAATGAACGCATCAAAACTAACAAAAATAAAATAAAAAATTACTGTAAACGGTAAAAACTTCAACGCAGCAAGATTATCAATCACATTTTTGAACACATTTACAAAAAATAATCAATAATGCGAAAAACTAGCAAAAACAGACGTTCACTTCTGGAAGCCTTTTTATTGTTTTTCAAAATATTCTCCATCATGGTCGGCATATTATGCCTTCGCTGGAATTATTGTAAATTACATGTATTCAAAAACGTTAGCCTGAAAGTCAGATGTAGAGGTGGAACTGCACTGCTTTTCCTGAACATTCACCTGTAAATTATCCAAGTCGCTTGTTTCCATAATTAAATTTCAAACACTTCGAGAGTTGATTACCTTAATTTGCTTAAGTGGATGGAAGCTGCATCCGAGTAAAATAGAAAATTCCAATGTGCTCTAATTTGACAGAAATCTGCTGAACTTACTCTCATACATTTTCTACACAAGAAGAGATTAATTAATCTTTCTATTTCGTATATATGCGCTTCCTATGTTTCGAAAGAAAATTTAATAATTACTATGTATCCTATATACTAAAACATAAAAAATTAATAGACAGTCAGCTTTGAAGGAGGTTTGTAAGACTGTTCGTCTTGAGAAAAGACAAGTTGGACAATCGCGTGATAGAAAGTATTTCTCAGTCTATAATTAAATAATTAAAATTAATTTAAAATATTTTCGCCTACACAATACTTCCGGCTGAACCGGAACTGGTTACCAACATTTTTATTTTAAACACGATAGTGTATTTTTTTATCAGCCTGATTGGCTGTGCACATTGCATGGAAATAATTTCAATTGGAGCACCTTACCCTTAAAGTTTTCGTGATATTTACGGTCATGTTGAAACGTTACCATTTGCACCGCTCTTGTTAAAATTAAATATTTGGAAATGTCATGGAAATTAAGATATTTATGTTGTAAGAACGAAATGGAAGATCATGCGTACCACAACTTATTGTTAGTACTACTAATTTTTATACAGAGTGTTCATAAATTGCTTTCATACTATTATAAAACATTAATCCATTAAATAAAGAATCGTTAATATTTTCAAAGCTACTCAAAAACCATATGAGGCTATGTGGAATTTCCTTTCCAATCCAATAGTTTAGTTAAAGATACCATGGTCCGGTTGAAAAAAAAAAATTTGTTCAGTTTGAAAATATATTTAGTGGCGATAACGATAAGATGTGGTACGCATGACCTTGTATTTCGTTTCACCAAAGAACAACTTCTTTACCAAGATTCGTACAAAAAATGCTAATATTTACTACGTGGATAGAACAAAACGTGTTTACTCTCGTATTATTTTTCTTAATAAATAATTTCAACAACACTAGCAGTGTTTTATGTAGTAGAACTGTCAATTAAATTCCTCAAATTTGCTTAGAATATTAATAAATCAGTTTCCTTGTATAATTACCATATGTTGATAAGCTACCGTTTCCTTTTGCGGTCTATAAATCCTCTTCAAACAACATATTTCATATCTTCTACGAATACAAAATAAATTATTCATCTTCGCAATGTAGTGCCGTCGTACGAAGAACCTATAATTTTTTTTTAGTTTCTAGCTGCACGACTCTTGAACGGATAATGTAATTTAAATATATTTGCCAATAGCTGACTTTCATGATCATTAAATAAACGTAGCTGCCGCGATAAATATTTTCTTCGCGTCGGCAGAGGGATTGGGTAAGTCGCATAGAAGGTTATGCAAATGCACATTTATCTTATAATTTACAACAATTCACACTTCATTTATGGTCTTTGAATTTTGAAATTTTCGCGGCGTAAATATTACCGTGTTAACGAGGAGGATAATAGAATTCGAATAGGACGGGGAATGATAAACAATCGCTTCAATGTCAGATTGTCAATGTCCTGTATTACTACGTAGGTGAAAATTACCTATCAATATCTGTGGTTTCTATTGATTGTAATATGTAAGCTGGGCAACAATGTAGTATCACTAGGAAAAGTGTGGAACACACGAAATTAATTGTATTTGAGTGTCTGAAAATACTATTTTAATTTTGTTATTAATTAAACGATCACTACGAGAGAATCAGTTTAATAAGAAATTAGCATCATTTGATTTACATAAGGTACTTTTACCACCGTACTAAGCTTACTGTTACAACTGACGCTTGTTATCTTACCGATCCAAACGCCACAAAAATCTAATTTTTTGTCTTCAGAACGTGCAAGTAAATAAATATCGTGCTTATAATTACGATGCAGTACTACACTTACGGATTTATGTGGGAGATTTTTATTTTCTAAATGTTCATCATCTAAATGATGTAATGCTTAGGTCTAAAGCCATTAGTTGGTAGCATACCGATGCTTCTCATGAAATTATCTTGTATCTTGCATGTTAGGAGACATTATTTAAGCGTTTAAGAAGGTCATTAAATGTGTTTATGTGCATGTACATAACCTTTTATTATAATTAGCGATTCGAAAACGATGTTTATGACGAGCTGCAGAAATAAGTAGTACTTAGAGAAGTACGTAAAATTAGCAGTTTTCCATTTTGTACATTAGCTTCCTTTTTAATGTTTATTTTCTTTCCATTAAGCAAATTTCCGATCTAAAATTGATTGTATTTGGTTCTATTTTTTTTTTCAAAGGCCTTCGTTTAGATAAAATCCGATGGAATAAAATGCACGTTAAAAGCTCGAATTGGCGTAACCCATATTTTAGCGCACCGGCTCTGCTTGAGTTCTAAACAAATCTAATAAAAGCCAATCGTCCATAAAATAAAATTGTTTTTCCTCCGTCGTCGTATTCACCGGAGACAATTTATCGATTAAAGCCTTTATTTAGATTAATTCGGTTTCCCGAGAAAGCGCGAAAGTGATTTAACGCTCATTAGAGTTAACGAAGTTCATCGATGGAACTGTAAACTTGGAATCCTCTTTACGGAAAAATGTTTGCTGTAAGAATAACAACCAATTAATACCCGATCCCTGATATTTTCGTTTAAATATTGAAAAAAATGTATGCCATAAAAATGTTCGGATGCATAACATATTCTGGGTAGAGATGTACCAGGATAGCGACAAACAATTTAAGGAGGAAGAATAAAATACAGTGTGACAAGCATTAGTCTGTGTAAGCAGTGCAAAGCAGACTAGAAACACAGAATTATGCGGAGAAAAATTAGTCAAGGAAAGACGCATCATTTCCATTAAAAAGCAATCAATTGAAGAATTTCCTTTCGCTGTGAAGGTGGTATTTCCAAACCCTGGTTTTTGAAGGCTTCAATAGCTTCTCGAGGTGACAAAAATCATTGTCGACGCATGTCGCGAGGCGTAAATTACTTGATGTGCTGTGTGAGAGCTGGTATTGTCATGATGAAGGATGATGCGACGTTTTCCATTGTTTTTCCTTGTTTCATCGATGACTTCTGGCAAACATTCAGGATTAACTCTTCTTCGATCTTCCAAAGCAGTATTTACAACATCTCCTGTGCAACGGCAAAAACATATTCTTAGAAGTGCTTCGTGAAGGATCAACTTTTGTTGGATTCGGTTACATATCAAAGTTTCGTCATCTGTTATGACGTTTGTTGTATACGGATTTTGAAGCTCCTCTCTCGTATTTGTTGACCATTTCCTTACACCAATCGATACGAGTCCTTTTGTGCGGAATCCTACCTAAACACTCATGAAAAATCGAATGGACTGCAGTCTTTGATTTGGCGAAGTATACCTGTATTTGAGGCTAACCTGATTCTTTTCAATTATGTCGCGCATAGAATCGATGTTTTTTGGAAGAACAACCGACATTCATCATATTCATTACTGATGGAAGTAAGACCGCGACGAAATTCTGCAAAGCAGTCAAATGCTTTTTTTTTAAACGGTCACTACGAACAGAGAAATGTAAAATTTTACAAAAATAGTAAAGCTAAATCTGAAAAAACTTAAGATACTCTTTGAAGAAGAAAGCAACGCAGTACAGAAGACCATAAATTATTTTTTCGAGCTGGAACCGTGCCGACACTGCATTTGGTGACGTTTTTGCGGGTGCTTTCTCTAAATTGCTGGATTTGGCAGTGTACCAGTATAATTACGACGCGCTTCGAGGCCAAAAAGCAATCTGCACTGAATAACATAAAATGTTTTCTACATTTAATTTTATTCTAAACAAATCAATTTATTTTCATTAAGTGCTTTGATTATGTCAACATTTTTTTTTACAAAATAAAACTCTACAAACTCTTACTGCTTTTTTATTTTTGTCTTTTTATTAATACCATACACGTCCTCTATACATGCATTCTTATGTCATTCGTATTGATCTCGAAGGCTAGAATGAATCATAATAAACTGCGCTAATTGTCAGTTAAAAAATATGAGCATTATCATACCTCCAGGAAAAGAACTCGACATTGATACATTTATTTTTCCAGCTTGTTTTTTATTATTTGAAAAAGTATGGGTACGAAGTACGGTTGTCTTATATAAGACTCTTAACAATGGTTATTTCATTTCTCCGTAATAATCTGCATATTATTAATTATATTAAAAGGTTACATACATGTATAATTTATTAAGTGTTTGAATATGTCATCAACATTTCGATTACATCTTTCGTCATGCTAAATTTTAACACTTACTTTTTCTTCTGAAGTTCGAATTGTGCTTGGTGAAATATTCTTTACATAACAAATTTGACCGTAATACTTTACGTAATGAGCCATCCAACGAGCTAAATGCAAAAGCTCCAAGCTGTCTAAAATGTGGAATTTTTCCTAGAGAAATTATGATTAATTCCAAAAATTTCAAGCTATTTATCTCATAGTTGCTTGTCCCAGCATGAACTTGGGAACTTTAATTTGACATTATTTGCAAACGGTGTCACTTTGAACGTTTATATTTGAGATACGTTATATAGAAGACTGTAAGTTTCATGATACAGCGTTTTAAGCTCGAAAAACGTCCAGATGAAATCCTATGCCTAGCGATATAGCAATTAGGAGAATTGTAAAATTTTGGGCAGACTGGTTTTGTTCTCATTACGAGAACGTCTTCATCCTTCATAGTTTCTGTATACAATTGGGGAGACTCCGAGTTATAATTCGAGCTTTCCTTTAAGAAACCAGCATCTACTTATATTAAATACCTCAAGTCCTATTTTTTATTATGTAAATAAGGAATGCTAATTAATGTTGTAAAATATAGCAATACTGTGCAAATGTCATTTTCTCTGATTGAATGCGAAACTTGTACTTGTAATTCGAGCAAAAATCAATACAAAACAACGCTAGCCTGGATGTATCAGATTTCAATTTACCGGAAATGATATTTCTGAAATGAGAAAAATATGATTTAATCTCGCGCTTTTCGTAGGATGTAATTCTTTTTGTCATTGTGATCCAGATCTGAAGATATACATACATTCGAATGAAATACAAGTGAAGAATGGTATTAGCGGGTGATTTGAAGTAAAAAAAAAAACAATTGAGCTGAAAGGGATGCCGCCTACATCGGCTTATTGCGAACCTACCGACTGCATCAACTGTTATCGCTTGCGTTAGGGGTGGTCCGTGTGTTTAACACGATTTTGAACTTTGCCATCCATTGATTTGTTGACGAGAAAAAAGCGTCTATCTAGATCGCTCGCAGCAAGAGGAATAGAAATTCTGCACGTCGACAAACTTGACGAAAATAAATCAGTCATAAATCGAACAGAACGTTCAGCGTTAAAAAGAGTACCTTTAGCTCTTTTACTTTAAAGCTTGACGTTTCTGTAGACAGGTATTAAAGTTTTTCCACTTGTCCAATTAAAGTTTTATTTATTTGTTTCTACCTTCTACATTTTGTTTTTCTACTTTGTAGAAGTGTTTGTATTGTATGTAGATACTTGAGGAAATAGGGAATCTTATGAATTTTAATATAAATAATGAATTTACGATGTTTTTGGTATTATTAAGAGGAAACAAAATAAAGTCGGTGAAAACATAGTTACCAAGGAAAATATGAGGGAAAGCGGTTTTCTTTTTATTTTTTAAGTTGATGGTGTAATCTCCATTGGTAGTTATACAGTTACGAGCCTCAACATGATGGCCTCACAAATACTGTTGAAAATGTCAACCATGTTAAACACTTAGTCATCTATTGACTCATGATTTGGGCATGAAGAAGCTAACCGCGTTTTGGGTGCTGCAGTTGCTCACTTAGGACCAACATTCAAATAAACACTTCCAATGCTCCGTTGAAGTAATTTAAGCGAAATAAGTTGCAGCTTTGGCATCGATTAATAACTATAGCTGAAACTTGGGCACACCAGTACTCGTCTGAAGCCAAAGCGCAGTCGAAACAGAGGACTGCGAAGGATGAATCGGCCCCGAAAACGGCGAAGACTGTTCCATCGTTTGAGAAAATAAAGGGGACTGTTGGAACAGTTAATGAGTTGTATTAGTCAACTATCTTCAAGAAGAAAAACCAAAAAGGAGGGATACTACGCTTCGTTACTTGATAAACTAAAAGCAGATATTCGGCATTATAGAGGAGGAATTTTTTGTTCCACCAACATAAGACAAAAGCATCGTCTTATACTTCGGTTGTCGCTATTCATTCTGATGCTTTAGGGTAAAATTGGCCCACTTTCTGTTTTCACCCACAAGATGTGAAATTTCACCTTTCACCACCTTTAATGGAGATAAAACTCCTGTTTTTTTTTATAGCGTTTGAATAGTGAGGAAAGAGTTCTGTAAGAATAAATCAATTAGAATGAAGTATCTTTCCTGGTTGCAAGAAGGAAAATTTTGCCTCGTTTCTCGCAATAATTAGCAAATTAATTTTGCGTTGCATTCAATTATGCGAGGCGTAATTGCTAAATTGAAATTTACTAATGACAAAGTAAAATGACACTAACATAAATTATCTTTTCCTTTGACTACATTATTGCGTTTGCGATCAATTGACAGCTTTACGATGAGGAAATGTGCATTACATAATGTAATAAGTACTCACAAATACTAATACTGGTATGTACATAATTGGTACATCTAAACCGAAATGTACATAAATATGTATGTGTATGTTCGAGTTATATAACAAATTGCAATTATTTGCGGTCGACTGCATTATGCGATAGTTATGTACATTAACACCTACACTACTTCATTGATTGACGACCAATAATTTTCAGCCGCAGCAAACTAAATGATGAGTTGTTCAAAAGCACCGTATGCTTAGTTAATTGCTCTTATAATTGAGTATAGAATCGAAATGCACAGGCGAATTCGAGAAAATTGTGAAAAACATATTTCTGTATATTCGACGTAACGAGTTTCCAACAAGAGGGATAAAACACCTTCAGACTTAATGAGATTTAACGTACCGAAGTTGCTTCAGAAATTAAATTTAATTAAAAACCGTTCTATGGGATTTATCTTTTAATTAAGATTTTCTTTGGTCGTAAAATGATTTTTGGAATTTAATATTTCCGATGTAATTATTTTCATTTCCTTTTGAACCATATTTTTACTATACTTGTGGATGTAAATATTGATTGAATGAGGATTTATTCAAAAGATTTGGTTATCGTTCATTTTTGATTAATATACAACTTGCAGCTACAACATTTTGACGTTAGTAGAGCTAAAATTTTATATGCAAAAGCCTTAGGCGGTACCCATGAAACCACGAATGGAGTAAGATGTATGACGTTACTAAAATCTACAAAAAAGACAAACTCATACTGTCCTATTTTCCTGCTTTTTGTCACTAGGGCTATATCATCAGCATGTGCGATTATTTCACCTCCGCCTGCAGAATTCCGAGGTTTCCTTTTATGTATTTTTCTGATTATAAAATCTAATTATAGGTTGAATAGCGTCGCCGATAACGAGTCCTCCATCTTGTCTGGAAATTCCTCAGTTTCTCCCTTTTGTGCTATGATCCTAACCTTTGATTGCTTCATGGTCATCGTAATTAATCTTTTGATCTTAGATTGTGCCCGTTTTCAGTGTTACCATAAATTTATTTCTATTTACTGCAAATTCCTGTTGAAAATTTATGAAGAACATTCCACGATCTGCGCCCTTTGCATTATCTGTTTTAGCATCGATTGTCGATCCGCCGAGCGTAAATCCACATTGGTACCTGTCCAATCACATTTTTCGTGCTGCTTGCTAGTCGGATTATTACCGACAATATTATGTATTAATGCGATTCCTCATTCTTGCTGGTCACATAGTTTATTAATGGTAATAATTTGTCCCACTTAATAAAATGGCATATTCGTTTCTGAACTATTTCTTTTATTTCTTCTTTGGTTCTGCTGCTTTATTCTCATCGCTATTTCCCTCTACGGATTCTACTTCTTCCTGAATTTCGTATGGCTCATTTAAAAGTTCCTTTAGAAACCCATTTTTCTGATTGACTTTTGATTCGTGTTGCGTAGTGGTGCATCTATTCCAAACCTTCTATTTAAATAAGATTTGTGAATAAATCTGGTATAAGAACCATCTACTAAGGAACTTGGCAGGTGAAATTGCTATGCTAGAAATAATAAGGGAAATACTTGCAAGTATTAAAACAGCTAAAAACGCTAAAAATAGTTTTTGTTACTTGATACAGATTCAGTTTTCCACATGTTGTGATACGCTTCGTCGCAATATAATTTAGCTACTACCCAATAGAAAACATATTTAATTCCTTTATTCTTAGCGTCTCGTTGTGCTTTTATGCTCCACTTTCCCTCATTATCGTACAATAAAGACATCTTAATTATAAAAGGCGAAACAATTCATTCATGAGCTCCCTTCGAGCTTCACTCGCGCACCTTTTAGAAAAGTTGAATCTAAGAATAATTTACATGCCGACCAATTATGTGTCTAAGGCCAGCGTTCTTTAGCACGAGCACGATACGCGATTTTGCCATGTAGGAGTACTAAAGTGCAAAATAAATATTTAAATACGAGACTACCAGGATAAAAATAAAACGGAATGCTCGACAACTGGAAAATCCATTTCACGCGTGTCATGCGAACTCGATCAATCAAAATATATGTCGTTATATTTTCAAGCAGCCACCGCCAATATTCATTATATGCTATACAACACAAAGAGATAAATCGGAGGTACAAAATGTTTTATTGATAGTAATTGGTTATTGATTGATTGATTGAGCATGTGTAAGTTAAAATAAAATACTTCGTATACCTCTCTGTGTTAATTTCAATTTTTTTGGACTTCCGTTTTTCAATATTTGAATAAGTTGAAGTAGCTTCTTGTAGATAATGCTACTGATATCGGTAAAAATTCACGAAGAGTTCGAATTAGTGGACCACCCACTGTATTCACTACGTCTGGCCTTCAGTGATTTTTTTTGCTTCCCAGGCTCAAAGTTTCGCTCGTTCGAGGAAGATTTTCATCGAATGAGGCCCATCACATTCGTAAACGCCTATTTTGCAGAACAAGGGATCGGTGGAAAAGGTGTACTGTGTTAGGCTGGAAACTTTTCAGACCATTCTCGTACTACTTTCAAAATAAAAAGAGACGCAAGTGTTTATCGCATAAAAGCAATCGTTATCTTTTTTGGTGGCGAAGAAATTAAAATAAGTAGCTTGTAATGCAATAATAACCTGTTGTAGCTGTTACACTCATAAGTTATAATTTTGTTGATAGAATCTGCAACAAAATGAATATATCTTAGAACTTGTTTCCCACTTTAAAGCATATTTCTTAATTGAAAACTACTATTTGCGCCTTCAACAAACAAAATATTGACTCTGCAATAAAACAATAGCAAGGTCAGGTAAATTTTACGTCCCACACTTAAGCAATCTTCAACAATGTGGAAAAGTAATGGTAAATATTAAATATAAAAAAGTAAATTGTATTTCTCATTACGAAGAAAAAAAAAAAACGTGTGGTAATATTGTTTAATCAACCAGTTTAACCAAGAATTAGCCACAACTTACTAAAGGTCGTATCTGTATAAGTATGTTACGTAATACGTATGTTTTTTATTGTATTTATATTGTTTATTTTCTTATTAGGCATGTAAGGTCAGTAATGTTTGGCATCTCATTTACCGAATGTATTCCTGGAAAACAGCTTCTTTTCAATCTCGTAAATTATTTGCGTATGCAAAGATATAATTTTCCTTGAACATGTAATGCTCAAAGCAGAAAAAAAAAAGATAATTAAGTCATGACAACGCATAAATGAAGTCAATGAGCGTCTATTGTTAGTTTTCTCGATAGAAAATTGACTTTGCTATTTTCGCATAGTCTTTTAGCAGCTACCTGCTTAACTTAACTTAACATACATAGTCAGGGAATTAATTTCCGAATAAAACCAGGTGAGACGAGTAAGAGAGGAGATATCATCGGTACGTGTACTGATATCTTTTCTCTTGCTCGCCTCACCTCTTTTCGTTCGGAAATTATCCCTGACCGTACGTTATATCTTAACGTAGTCGTTTAGCAACGACTATTAGAATACACACAACTTGTTTGCAGTAAATACTACCTATCAATCATTTGCTGATAACTCTATTTCAAATGCAAATAGACGTAGGTTTATATTATGTAATAAACAAAGGAAACGTTCGTTAAATGAAGTGATTTAATGTGTATTTATTAACAGCAATAAACATTTTCTATAGAAATAATACGGCGTATCAAATTATCGATTATACCGCGCGGTCACTTATGGAATAAGATTAAGTTATTTTAGAGTTTTATGTGAAATGCTCGGTCAGGTCAGTTTTAAATAAAATACGCTTTGTAAATGAGATTTGAAGTACGCAGGAAGTAGCGCAAGATCGATGCGAGTGCGATGTTTAACAGAAACTCATCTGATATGAATTTTGATGATCTTTAAACGTAAGTCTCCTGATTTGCCTAATATCTCGTAGGGAACGTTTCGTCATAACTCTTACGGGACATCTTCAAGACTGTTACTGCAAAGTGATTGGGGACTATTCGTTCCGGAGGGGTTTACATAGGGCTTCTTACGAGTCAATAGAGCGGAAAAGTTACGAATGGCGAATCGGTTAGGATTTCCAGGTGTATGAGTCCTTACATCATACCTGGTCATACCCCGCCACGGTTTATTGACCTATAACTTTTCCCCATAACAAGCCCTTCTGGAACGAATAATCCCTAGTAAGTGGGGATTAACACCCTTGAAGATATCCCATTAGACTGAGGACTTTTGGATAGAAATGGAGAATTATTAGATAATTGTTTAGTTGCAAAATAGGAAATAGAACATTTTCCAACAGAACTCCATTTATTAATCTGCAAATTGCGTTAAATAAAACAACACATAATTTATTGCTTCAATACTTTAATCAAATAAATTTATCACGATAAATAAGGGATATATTACATAAATAATAATTTACAAACTTAATTAAATGGTTCAATATACAAAATACATTATAAATATGTACAGGTAAAGTACAATACATACAGTTTGATATGTTTTTTTTTCTTCGTTACAAACAGAGGAATAACAATATTATACGCTGTAATCCATCACAGGTAATTAATAAAACATGCAGTACTGCCTCTAACAACTACAATAATATAATTAAGCGATAATAAGCGCGTACAATTCGTGCAGTTACACACAGATGTACCATGATCATCATCGAATAAAGATGTTTTTGTAGTTATGTAACGAATACTTTATTAAATAAGGAACATCATACAACCGAATGATTTTCTCGTAAAGGAATTTTTGTTTTCTTTTTTTTTGGTAATATCGTTTTTCAATTATTACTGGGTTCGTTTGCGTTTAAGTACGTTAATATTTACTTCATCACATTTAATTTTCGTAAGAGGAAAGGAGGAATTTGTTCATTGTCGTAATGTATTAATACTTCAATATGAAATATACGCATACATCGGTTTTAAAATTATCACTGGCCTACGCATTGTGGTTGCAGTTTTCTTTAGAGCGTATCACTTGTAAATACGATGCGGAATTAGGTAATCCCCAAACACGTACAAGATTCTTGCATACCAATATACACCTCGCGATGGTGTTGCTGCTATTTGATTACTTTCAATTTCCCAGCCCTCCATAGGTTTCAGCATTAAAGTCCATATTCGCTGAAGGCCGTGGTTGAAATTCAGCATTAGCCTTATTGGGGTGAACGCCCAATGTGCTATTGATTGGCTATCAATTGTTGCGTAACATGACGCCAACACCCCATCAACTACAACCGTTCCGGTCATCGTCAGAGGAGCAAAAACTCCGGTCTTCGCGACCTGTTGCACTTTTACAATAGCGTCTTCTATTAACCTACTCGAATCACGCACTAGGACGCGGTCACCTACACTCAATTTGGCCGCGTATATCGTCCTACTAGTGTTATCATTGGCTATTTGAAAGATTAAATGCGACGGAGTCACTGTTAAAGTCCTTCCCGATCGCAGCTCGAATTTTAAGAAGTCTCTACGTTGGGACGGATCCCAATCGAGGAATAATATCACTTCACTATAGATGAATTGTTGGGTATTCAAATCCAAGGATAGGATCTTCTCCCCTACTTGAAGGTCTTGTAGCTTTCGCTGGGTGCCGGTCTCGGTGAAAACGGTGCTCTCTGCAGAAAAGCAGCCTCCGTATTTTCCACCTTGTGAAGACTCTGAAAAGATAGCAAACAGTAATTAAAATAAAAGAGTGACAATCATTTTCAATAAGAAATCGTATCATTGAATGAAATGTAACTAATTTATTCAAGGAAGTTTATGTTAAATATATGTCGAGTAAAGTTATGTTCTGATATTGACCTGGCTTACTTGTACTGTTTGAGGTAGCTGTATATTCGGTTGCATATACGATCGGTTTCGAAAGGCCCTAAACTGGAGACCAACAAGCATATGTAAAGCGAGTGCTTCTCAAGTAAATATTTATTAAACTTCTACTCTTCATATGAGAAAGTAATATGTATATTAAATATTATAACAGAATAAAAATTGTTTATAAGTGTCTGCTTTTTAAGCTATAAGCGTGATTCCATATATTATTCTTAAATTCCAAATAATACTTGTGAAAGCTTCGAGAAAAACAATAAAACTAACTGTACCGATGTACATTTTCCAAGAGAGTTTTGCCTTTCACCCTTTTGCCCATTAGACCTTCAAATTAGAACGAAATCAATAACTTACTTTTGTGTATATTTAGGCAAAAAACTGTTCTTTCTTACTTTCGAAGTGGTAAATTTTCATGAACGGGACATCCATATTTTCAAAACATCAATAGCAAGAGCTTTTATACGTGCAACAACAACTTCGCACTGCGAAATTGTGGCGCTTTTCAATGTTAAATATCGACAAAATTTTGGGGAAATTTGAGGAGAGCGGACATGTTCGTGAAAATGGTGGTAGAGGACGTCTTAGAGTCAGTGAAGACATATAGTGGGATGTGATATTAAAGGTACAAAATAATTCAAAATTGATGAATTGACCGGTTTTGAATATTTTGAAGTGCTAGAAGTTTCATCGCTGAAGTGTCCGAAAACAGGAACTCAAGGAGGATGACTTCACTTTTACAAAAATATGAATTCTCCTTCGACATTCTCAATACCGGGAGAAGTGCATAGGCACAATTGTAAATAATGGGCGGAAACAAATCCTGATTGGACGTGTTTTATCAAAGGGTTAGGTATCTATAGCTTCTTCGTCTCGACCTTGCTGCGAAGATGATCCAGATCTTCCGAGTGCGTTCGAGGTTCCAAACAGTATATAAAAATTAACTTGTGGGAAGATTTTTCGCAAATATAAATTGTTAAGAAGATATGAATTTTATTCCATAATTTTTACGCTCACTGTATATGAAAATCTAGAGCTTTTGCATAAGAATTACATCTTTTAAACTTTTTCCTACCTATCCTATTCTAATTGTTAAATGTAAGTTTTCAAGGTTTTTTCAAGTATTTCACCCAATGCAGTACCCAATTTACCAAGACTGTAAGAATTGGAAAATATTTATAAATCATTTATGTAGATTCCTGTTTCTACAAAAGAAATAATCATGTAAAATTCCAGTTTTAGTCATATAATTATGAAGAGCCTTCTTCAAACAAATACTAAAATTAGCCTAGAAACACGAGAGCTGAGGTGAGAGTTTGTGTTGTAATGAAATTCCACGAGCGTAAGGTTCATATAACTCTACAAGCAATTTCTCTTTCATAGGATGATGGTTTTTCATTTAAATACACCTCTATCTCCTCGACGTAGTGTTTACTTTGTCCATTCATAAAGCGTTCGTAAATTAATCATTATATTTACACTACCTGCGTGCACCTCTCTCTACAGCAGCGTGCAAGCGAATTTTTGCCAATAAAACAAGAACAATGAAGTTTAAAGAACAATTAAATATAATCGTGCGCTTCTTAACGAGCCAATTATTTTCAATGGTAGTCCGTTTAGCGTTTAGGCAGAGAGTAGTAAAAGAGTTGCGTTCCTACTTCGCCGTCCGTTAATAGTCTCTATCCTCTGTTTAGAGGATCGTGCGCGTTCTGTATAATAAATGACTTGAGCTTTTTAATGTTCGTGATAAAACCGTGCGTTATTCACATGCTGTAATGGATCGAATACCGTTTATAAATTAAATATTCTAGTAAAGATAAAAGATATTGAAACCGGTTAACTACTCACTAACTCGGTAGATATTATCCAGGCTTAAAGAATCCTACCCGGTAAATTTCATAAACCGAAAAAGCGTTGTCTTGATTGGTTAAGCTCAGATCGATACAATCGGTGAAAATGGATTTCGAATCGTTTTCGGACGACGGAGTTAAACAGACAAACATTTTCAAGTTTACCTTTCATACGTTATAAGTAGGGTTATTCAAAGTATTTCCGATGATGGAATTACGTTGGCATTGAATACGTAACATCCTGGCCAAGTAACAAAAACCACTATTCCAGTAACCACTGCGTTTTAGCAAACTTAATACTTTGATATGAGATTCGGAATCGTAGGTTCTAATACAATGGTTAAAAAATAGAATAGAGATCCTTGAAGTGAAATTCTCAAAAAGAGCGTTAGGAGTTACCACAGAAGCAAGAATAAGAAACGAAGACATAAGAGCACATCTAAAGTTAGTCTCGGTACTGCATAAAATCGAACAAAACCAATTGAAGAGGTTTGCATTACCTACTCTCATTTGCAATGATGGTGTGATATTATGGCATAATGAATAATTCGATTTAAAGAATATTATTTCTAAATTAAATTATCCCTAATTGAAACAACTATCCTTCTTAATAACTAAATAAAATATATTTTACGTAGAACAACTTTGGTAATTATGATATTATACAGATGTTTTCTTATTAATCTTACTTATAACTTTATAAACTAAGAGAGCTCAGCCAAAATCTTGAATTACACGAATCGCGGAGGAAAATTTAAATTTTTCAAATCCTTTTTAATTATACATAAGCAGTACTTATGCTGTACATTTTTATAATTAAAGACATTGATGAAAAACAAACCAAAACGTACTCACATTAAAAATGTACGAATACTAGGAAAATCCATTGAAGGACTCTTTACAGAGGTTGACAGCCGAAAATAGGTTTACAAGCGCTTAAATATCCCTAACCACAGTTTTTCGAAGTATAGGTAGAAGATGCAATCTATTAGAAAAATAACAGCGTTTTCCTTCTGCTAAATCTGTTTTAAATTAAAATCCGCAAAAACATGGTGCCCTCGAACCCTTGTCGAAGTCAGTTTGGAGAAGAATTTATCACACCTGGTTGGATTCAGTGTCGAACAACTACGGCTAAACGTACTTACAAGTTCGTGGAAAGGGATGGTAGAATAACAAAACCAATATAGGTAATCCGGGATCAAGTGGAGATTCGACCGGATTTGACTTGAGCACAGACAAACAGATCTTTGAAAAGGTAATTGCTATTTTCCGCTAGTTGTTTTAGTCCGTCTAATACGATTAGCAAACAGGTCCAATTGCTAATCGAGTATATTTTCGAAATCAAATGTACTTTAAAGCTGACAAGTTTGTTAAGAATCACGTTTCGTGAGTTTAAATGTGTAGAAGCCAGGTATTATAATGAAATAAATTAATAGAAACTTGATAAGGAGACATGTTTTAATTTGGTTGATTTTTCTGTTATTTGGAAGATACTCAGAGCTTTATGGCAGTGCTAAAATGCACATAATAATTGGAAATAGTTGCAAGTTACGAAGAATTCTATTGATTTACACTCTTAGGCATGGATTTTGTAAATGTGATGTCGTTTGCTTGTTACAGCTAAGCAGAAATTGTAAAGCGGATGAATTGTTCTCTTAGTGTATAAAAAAATCATTAAAAAATATAACAAAAAACGGCGAAGTGGTGTATAAATCTAACGCTGCATGTCCAAAAAAGTTTAGCAGAGACATTTTGACTACAAGCAAATCGGAATTATGCGATTGTATAGCAGAAAACCTCTCTTGAAACAAGGCAGTAAAGCGAAAGAGCCAAAATTTGTTAAAGTTAAGTTTTATGAAGTGACAAGTCTAAAATTCAATTAATTGAATCGAACTGGCATCAGTATGTTAGACGAGGTGTTGGTGAAATTCTCGCAAGGCCATATATGTAAGCCGCCGTCAAACTTGGCGAGATTATTGAAATTGAAGAAAAGCTTACAGCGGAAAAATGTAGAACAATATTGGGGTAACTTGCTATACCTTCCGGACATCGTCTAATTGGCAATAATAATTACATTTTGAAGCAAGATAATGAGCAAACGCAAATCACACTTCTAAATTGCCCAGTTATTTACCAGTGCCAGGCCTTTTGACTTTCCCCCCAGGAGTGGAATATAAAGTTACTGAAATTTAACCAGAACCAGGGGTAAAGTATAATTTTATAAATATCGAAGGTTCCTAGGACAATGAAGAATACAATAGCTTGAATTATGCTAATTTTTTTAAGAATATACGGACCTGGTAAATATGATTTTAATCTACTTTTTACCGTTCGATTTGAGGTTATTTCGTTTGTTATAGGCATCGATACAATAGAATAGAAGGAATTCCTAGAGTAAAAAAGTTTGTAAACCTATAACATGTAATTGTTTATTGTCTTTCTTACTCATTTATTTGGAATTCCAGAAGTTCTGCGTTCTGTTATTTTTAAACTTTATTCCATCTGTATATTATTAAACCTGATCAGAAGCATGTCAATTAATCTTAGTTTTTATGAGTTTCTAAAGTAACATTAATGTAATTCATGTAAATTAAGGGATTCTCGAATAAAACAAAGCCGAAATCTATTTCAAAATCTGTTTGTATACCGCGGCGCTTGTTTAAAATTAAGCAACGTATAAGGAACCCGTGGCACGTTATTTCTTGTCTACCTACAGCTCCCATACCTATACGTGCTGAGATTTTTTCACGTAAATGTTTATCCGGGGAGAACTAAAATTAATAATAGCACCAAATGAAAGATGCTACCCGTACCTGATTTCACAGAACAATGAATATGAGACCGACTCTCGTAGTAGACCCAGTCGAAACCGGCCTCCACCGCTAGTCTGGCCAGCATCCCATACTTAGAGCGATCTCTATCAGATGTGGTGATATCTACTGCGCGACCTTCGTAATGTAAAGAGTCCGCCGAATGGTGACCTTCTTCATCCCATGCTTCGGTGACACGAACCTGAACTCCCGGCCACTGGTTCATCACTGATATTGCTAATGTGTTCAGCTTTTCGTTACACTTCTGCAACAGAACCGTATTAATTATTATTAGATCGTTAAAAAATAGTTTTATTGAAAAATATTCGAGTGTAAAAAAAGTACTTAATAAGCAATAGACGAAACATGAAAGAGTTACCTTGTTTTGTTAAAAATTATTAGCTTCGATTCAAGGGAACATCAGAGATGTCCAAATATTACCAAAAAACAAATAACATTTCCACCATTAACAGTTGAAGAATAAACATCGTTTATTTGAAAAAAAAAAAACAATTTGCTGATTTAGCCCTTTTGCTCTGGTAAGCAAGTTAAAAAATACTAAACTTACTTAATTTTATAACAATTTATCTAATTTCTACTAATAAAAGATTTACTCCTTACAATTTGCAAATGCTTATCTGCTTTTAATTTAGTATATTTTGAGCCCAGATATTATAAATCTTTCCTTTAATATACAAAAACCGTAGGGAGTTTTGTGTTGCTTTATTTAATTTTTGAATGTGTAAAGTAGAATTACTTTGATATTAAAAGAGAAAAGTGAAATAATCTGCGAGTGGAATAATGAATAAAGGAATAAAGTAGTAAGAGGATAAAAAGATAACAGTAGAATAAGAGAAAGTAAAAACTAAATTGGAAGGAGTAGAAGAGGCAATAAAAGAGCTGAAAATAGGGAAATCTGCAGGAACAGACCAGATAAATCCAAAATAAATGATCAAGTACGGAGGACCTACAGCATTAAAAGAACAGTAAATGACGGATTGGCAGAGGGAATAATTATACCACCAAACCACCACATAAGAAAGGAGACTGGAGGAGGAGCGGAAACTGCAGTAACTATCGCCGAATAAAGTTGAGCAGTGTTCCCAGAAAAATTCACACGAAAATGTTAAGTAAAAGAATGAGATAGAACATACAATTGCAGGAATTAATTTTTACAATATAAAACAACAAAATGAGAGGATTCAGGATAGAATAGATAGAATAATATAAATACTTAAGAACGAAGAATAGAAAATAAAAAATGAAATCAACAAGCGAATATAAGTTACAGGGAGACTGTTCAAGGTAATAAAAGCAGCATTTTTAGCCAAGAAGGAAAGACAATAGAAAATTAATGTGTATAAGATGATCAGTATCATAACGTATGGAACAGAAAGTTGGATACTATGTAAATAGCAAAAAAAAAGTAAAATTAATATTACAGAAATATGGAAACTTAATTTAAAATAAAAAAAAAATTAAAAGGAAACGAGATAAGCTAAACTCAAAAGATAGCTTTACGTCTAACGACAGATAGGCTCACCGCTTAAGTATCTTATAATAGTAGTGTTACACAAAGCGTTTTTCGTTGTTTACATGGCAAGATTATAAATGATAATATTGAATCAGTGCTCAAAAAGGAATACACATTTCTAGACACAATGCAATGGAAAATATGAAAAGTTGTCAAATGTTGCCGAAGTAGACAGCTGTGTTTTTGTAAATAATTTTATCAAGTCAACTTAAGATAATTACATAATCTACTAAATAAGTTGTTCCTCAAAGCTACATATATTATTTATTTTTAGAGTAGGTTTCTCGAGAATTTAATAACAGTGCATACAGATAACAATGTATATAAATTTAGCAATTCAACAAACGTAAACATACGAGAAATAAAACAGAACTTATGTATATTAAAAACAAATAAAATATAAACTAAACCTGTTCCGGGTTTGAACCATGTCATAACAAAATAAAACTCAAGTTTTATTTTAACCAACGACATGACACGGTTCAAATCCGGAACACGTTTAGTTTCAACTGACTCTGGCCGTGGAAGCCTACGTTTTTAAATAAAATATAAATGAGGATTTTTTAACCGAATGACCGAAACGTGTGGCTATAAAATAAAAAGAAATATAACATAAAATAATGCTTTATTCTCTTTCACAATAAGTGTTGACAACGTCAAATTTAATTAAAATTGAAATTAAAATAAAGGTAACGAAACTGACAACACAATATAACACACATTGAAAACAGCGAAGCGCTGGTAAGAATAGCAGCATTTAGAAATTAACAACTTTTAAACTGCACGCTTAAATAAAGAATACTTTTCAAAATAATAGTCAGTTCAAAGGTGCGATTAAATTTATAAATCCGCTCTACAGGTGTTGGATATATTTGGAGCTATCCTGCTTCTGACGTACGCTACAGCATAAACAAGAAACGGTCAATAGGTTCTTTTCAATGAATAAGAATCTGCATGACTTTGTAGGATTTGCCAAAAATCAACCGAATTATTCTTTATTGACAAATCAGTACGCGTTTGGCCCCAGATTAGGATTTTATACGTATAAATCGAGTATGCTAGGGCCCCTACTTAAGCTGCTTTTTAATTGTACAATTGCGTAATAGGTTGAATTTAGTCTTTTGCAGATATTGATTTGTTCAACAAAAGACATTATAATCAATGTCTACCCCAAGCGATTTAACGCTCTTTGAAAAGTTAAAGCCAAGATTAGCTCCAAGCTGCGAAAAGACAAATCGTCGCTGATTGAAATGCACAAACACCGCCTCGAAGACGTGCTAATAAAGCGGATTATGGTCCGGCGAATAACGCCGGAGATATAATTTTTGCATATAGGATTTAACATTTCCCCCATTTTTTTTTTGAGATTGCATCTTTTCAATGTCCTTCAGCATCTGGAGAAAATTTATAGTCTCTATGCCTTAAACTTAAAATATCGGCGCCAGCATCTACTAGAAAAGATTTTGGTGTTATTTTAAAATTATGTCTAGTCTTAGTAAAAAGTTCAGGAAATTATAGATACTAAGCAACTTTATGGGGTGTCTGGGCAATTTTATTTTTGCAATTACTTATGCCCTGTATATTTTATATAATTTATAAAAAAATCTGCACCTTCAGTATTGTGTTTGGAGGCTTTCATGCAGTATACTTCTTATATAAACCCAGTAATAATATTTTTTCTATATAAAGCATTTTTTTCACTTCATAATCTACAGTTCTCTTCTTTTAAGAAACATATAAACTTTTGTTTTCCGAAGCAATATATTTTTTTTACGGAGAGCGTAGTTCTAACTTTGAATATTTTGCCCAAGGAGTCGATAATTTAAAAGTTTGACTTGTAAATAAAAAATGGATGGATTTTCTCGACACACGAAACAAGTTCATCCAGCAGGAGGAAATTACACACCTTCCTCTCTTGTTAAACAAATAGTTATTAAACTTCGATATTATGATATGCATGTGAAGTAATAATATATGCTAATAGCTATTGGCAGTGTTAATAAAGCATTTCTGTTTATGTAATTCTGGTTATAACGTGTACGATATAGGATGGTATAATGTATGTTCTGAGATAAAATTTATAGTCGTTTTTACTGTATTTATTTATTTATGTTTGTTTGCCAAGAAGCATAATCTCTTTGGAATCCTCTGTTCACCTACTCGCATACATAATTTAATAATTCTAAAAATAAGCGGGGAAAACTGCATACATGCACTAGAAGTTATATTTTATTTTGTGTTTGTTATCAAATGAGATTTTAATGACTGCAACCCACGAGAGAAACATTTGAACAGATGTTTTGATAATAGGTTAAATACTAATATTGCATACACGTTAAAAGTACGTTCACCGAACTTTAACAAATACAAACGGAATTTATTAGCCAACGCAGCAGCTTTTACAATATAAATGTGCCCGCGCTACATAATCCTATTTCAAAACGAATGTTTAGAATAATTTTTCATCGATTAATTTTAAACATAAATTCACCTCTGCGTTTTATCCGAAAAATCAGGTCAACAAAATATTTAGAGTATCCTTTATTCCGCAACGTAAATTTCGCCATTTTTTAAAAGGGTTCTATTAATAAAAGGCATTAGCAGACCAATAACAGATCACCAAACGCACATTCCTCCCGAATCCAAGGATTAAACGTTTTGTAGTCGCCCTAATTAGACACGTAGTAGTAATGTTTTGCTTTCTTGCCGTGCATTATCTCAACGTCCATTTAGTTGTCGACGTGATTTACAAGGAGGAAATAGACGCCGACATGCTTTGTTCGGCTTTACGCAAATTTCAATGAGATTCTCGAGTCGGTCGTTGGATGTCAACGTCTGCAAGCGACAAAAGGGAGAGGTATCATTGTCACCGTTGCAACACGCTGCGCTATCCCGCCCTACGTTTCGGACCTTTTCGAGGTCAAAAAAGCCTTATGGCGAATTGATTTCACGAATGCCAATCACGATTTCAATAAGGAACGTATATATTTTCCAGTAAAAGTCAAAATATTTGAATTCTGCATTCGTTTCGGGCATATCACTTTCTAGAGTTCGGTTTGAGTTGTTGACGTTATTCTTTCTATCCTTCGTATTATGGTTTATGCAGAACATAGATAAGAAAAGTATTTGCTACTTTATTTAAATAAGGAATGTTCCTAAATTTTTCGCTGATTTTGCTAAACCTGGAAGTGGAAATGGAAGAATGTGCGAAGCTTATGGCTTTGTAATAGATTAACCTTTTGCAATTATAAAATTAAACTTATCTCCAAAAATATTTTTGTGTATTTTTGGTAATCGGTAAATAGCGAACCCATCAAGCAATTTTTTTTTTAAATCAATACTAAAAAGGTCCTTCCTCTTGTGACACCTATCCGGCAACATACTGTATTCTTATATCGATTTTTGGGAAGAACTTTCATACATTTTCTTCACTGTACTAGAGTATTTAAGTAAAATGTAACTATTCTGCATTTATACGCTAATATTAGCATTTTCCAAGAAAATTGGTAGATATTTAATAAATAATCTTCACATTAGTTAGTAATATACGCAGAATATGCAGCATAAACATATTTCTTGAATAAGCCACACGTATTTTATGGAAATACACCATATATAAGCATTATCACAACTTTACATGTATTACATTCACATCAACCATAATTTGCGATTTTTGAATTCAGTAGAACCGGTGTCATAAATTTTAAAATTTCAAGCTCGTTCTGTTGCAACACTATTGTCATTCCTTTAGCAACCAATACCTTATCGGCATCGCTACACTCCGTCTT
Source organism: Oryctes borbonicus (assembly GCA_902654985.2). Lineage (NCBI taxonomy): Eukaryota > Metazoa > Arthropoda > Insecta > Coleoptera > Scarabaeidae > Oryctes > Oryctes borbonicus. The sequence goes on along the minus strand of LR736868.1, from coordinate 8,575,705 downwards.
TTACGATTATTTTTATGTTGAGTCACACATCTCGGAATCAATTTTTTGTTATTGTTCATAAAATACCGACCGTACTAAATTTATCACATCTATAATATTGCGTACCTGCGGTATTGTAGAGGCGATAAAGAAAAGCAAATAAGTCTATTGTTTTATGATATTCTACCCTAATGGTGCTTTATGGTATATTTTGAAAGTTTATTATGTCGAAGTATAGAGGGCATCACACCTTTATCGACAGTCAGGTAGACCAACCTTGTTTATTGTGGGATATTCCTTAAACAATTTCATGGTTTCTTCGTGGTTTCTTTTATTGTTATTGGATGACAAACTGTAACAACTATTGGTTGTGACGTCAAGTTTGGGTTATCAGTGGACCCATTGCATAACAGTTTCCGGTAGACGAGGGTGCAATTTAGAAGAACGAATGGATATAATAATATCCCAATAATTTTATCATTGATTCATTTTCTCCTAAGATGCGTGGACTTTCCGATTCTCTTACTTTAAATGCATTATAAAAAGTGTTTTATTCACTTATTGACATTAACTAAAAAATTACTTGCAACAATTTACTATTACATCGTATTGGTGAGTACGTAATCTCCCAAACAGCTGCAATTGCTTTTCAGCGGTGACAGAGAGCATTTACATAAAGTGTTTAACGAGTTAAAACTTAGGAAAGTTACAAATAATAATGAAAGGTTGTGTTTATTTGTACGTAAACTGCAAAGCGTTAGAAATTTGCGCCATTTTCTATATTATTTAAATGATAATTTTTCTGTACATCATCTTTTTCATTTTCCTGATGGTGCAAAGTTCTCGTCTTCATACGTCAAAAGAGATTATGCTTAATTAATTTAAAATACGAAAGTTTGACGGAAATAGTTTGAATAGCGAACTTCATTGGTTAAACGGTGTCATTTTTCAAACTATCGCACTTAATTATACGCGGGATTAATGCTTAATTAAGTTATGTACGGTATTTAATTACAGTTTCACGCATATCTGCAGATTCTCACAACAGACAGGGTCTTACGCTGGAAACTATTATGCTAATTAGATGTCTTGTATTACACGATCCGCGCTTAACATTAATTATTTAATTAAATTAACAATATTGTGGCGATAATCGTTTTATAGCTATTATCTTCGCATAATTGATACATTGCCACCAAAGCGATTTGTCATTTAATGGAAGTAATAATCAACGCATTCTTGGCCGCGTTACAGGCCAAGAGCCGAGAGCTGTGTAGTATTTAGTTTTACGTCTGTTTTCTGCTTTAGCGCTCCTCTTAATGGATATAAAAATATAATTGTATGTATAATTGATTAATGAGTAACGTGCTGCGCGTTTTATTAAGTTCTTTGCTCCAACAATGTAGAATTTAACCGAATTTGTTATAAAATTAACAAAGTTCATTCACTGATTTGACATAAATATTGCGCAAATTTATGGAAGACCAAAAACTTATCATTAAGTATTTTTTTGTTTCTTTTTTTTTGCTTTGAGAAGGGATTGTGTTTTCCGATCTTCGAAGAAAATATCACCCCCAGTAATATGCGGGTCTTCTTAAAAATAAACGGAGGACAAAAAAAAAATTTTGTTTGTGAAAAAGTGATTTCAAATATGTGTATGTTATGGTATCAACAACGAGGAAGTGAGATGGTGCGCAGTATGCATCGTCTCTATGGTGGAGAGTCCTTTAGGCCATCAATTAACTCACTGCATTGGCAAAGGTTAGAATGTTGCCCAGAGAAGTCGCTCTAATAGGAGCAAAGCATACCTATTTCTTATTTACAATGATGCACCATAAGAGAATAAATATTTTACCGTTTTACCTTCAGCTTGCCAGATCCAGCATGACAGGTCTTCCATATAATATGACCTGTACTAAATATCGTCTGCATATTTTTCTCTTTTGGACTTTCTATTGCATTCAATTTTAACTGTGTCCGTCCAGGAGTGCAATAATAACGGGTTAGCATATTTGGGGCCCTGCGGTGATACTAGGCGGCGAGGCATTTCTTTTTTTTATGTTTTAACGGGCTAGGGGAGTACATACGCAATTCCATGAAAAGTGTTGTTATAATTAAAAACCATATAATTGGCCAGTTATATTGGTTTGTTATAAGAAGAATGGAGGCCATTACGAAAACTTACTCGTCCAACGCCCACACGCACAAAAAAGACGGCAAAAATTGTGCACTCTTGACCAGTGTAATATATTCTTTCGCTTTAAAATTGTCATTATTAATTATCCATTGGAATAAATACATAAATAAATTTTATCCCTAGCGTTAAATTTTTTTCCTGGACGATGAAATTTTGTTTGAATATTGTAAGACAATCCATGCTAATTTAAATAGTTGAATTTCATAGAACTTGAACGAAGTGACTAGCAACTTCTTTGATTCGTTACCCTTAAATAGCAGCCTACTATTGAATAATACGTTCGATTGAATCTTGCTGTTCCAGGCCAATTAAAAAGCCATGGAAAAAATACAGTATTCTATGAATTGTGGACGACCAAAGAACTTTAGGGTCTTACGTGCATTTTTGGACATTTACACAGAAGCACATTGCATCCGTTAATAAAACTAACAGCCGCATCTTCATTTCCTGTACTTAATTTCAATATTACAAAGGCCATCACTTTCACCGTTTATGCAATAGCTGACGGTATGAAAAATCTCGTCAGATAAGTTTTCTAATAGCAGAGCCTACTGTTGCATACAAATTTCCTTTACATGGACATACATGTATCTTACACGTACATCGGGAATGCTTCGCTCGTCGATTTGCACAACCAAACATTCCTTTTATCCAAGGTATCCGACTAAGTGTTTCACAGGCGCAAGTAGCTGTGATGTTTCATTGCTTAGTAACAAATAAGATTTAATTATTTGCCATTTAGACCCCCGCAAATGCTTGACATCGCGCTTCTTCAGTTAAATACTTCTTTTAGATTATGACGAATATTAGATTTTATAAAATGGTATATGATTTTTTTAAGCATGTAAGCTTGTTATAATCTCAGTAACTTTTTAGTCTTGTCTTCTAGCTAATTCCTCACCGTTAAGAGCAGTTAATTATTCCCAAACAAGCGAATGGTGTGTGTGGAATAAGCACCAGAGAAATAAGTTCAGCTCTACGGAACAGAACAGCTTCTTCCCCCGTTTCACTTTCAAAAAATTCATCATCGTGGACCGGTGGATCGGTCGTAGAGGACTCAGCTCGTAGTCTCAACCTTAATCCCATCGATTTTTTATTTTTAACATCTTTTTTAAAGCGAAGTACTTTGTTTTTTTAAATCTAATCGTTTGATATGTTGTTATTTTTAAAGCTCATGTACAGCAAGTAGAGATATTGAAAATAAATAAATTTGCTTAAAAAAATGTTTAAACCTCGATCTTCCGTCTAGCTTGAAAACAAAAGGTTTACAGACATTAGTGTATAAGATCTTTGATGGTTTTCTTCAATATCACCCCATAGAATTTAATCTAATGTAGTTTTGTGAATTATCAGGAATATTTATTTAGTCAAGCTATTAGACTTGATATATTTAGATTACTTGGAAAGGTTAATATTGTAAACGGTCCAAAGTGAAGATTAATCACAAAGAAAAATAGCAATAAAATCCGATCGAATTTTTCAAAACTTTAAGCATAATATCAAAGTTATAAATTCAACTTAACATTAGCCAGAATATGGAACCTATACTATATGCTGATAGAACCTCTATATCAACAGACAATTTTTAAAGTAAAGAAATGTTAAATATTTCATTTTCCGGAAAAGATTGCACCCACACGAACTTATTTAATTCGGTCAGTAATAAGAAGTAGAAAGTTTACCGGGATTAAAAATGAATCCAAATTGCAGCAAGTAACGATAATTATACGCGGACCAAAATAAAGAAGCTATAGTAGAGCAATAAATCAACCGCTTTCATAACAATATTACAAGTGAATAGTTCGACAAGGAATTCAGAACGATGTTTATACAATAGCGAACATTTTAATACACATGCATAGTTTTATTTGAAATTCAAATGCTATTTATCTTTATGAAGATGCTGCTGTGTATATGCTTCACATATTAAGCAATCCTTAAGTATATTATACATATATAACAGAAGGAAAGGATCTCGCCTAATATGAGGTCGGAAATTTAAGCCGGCTTACCGGTAGTGTGTTTAATACCGTCTGGAATCCAAGGATTATAATATTTGGCTACTGCTGAAAAGCTTGTAACCAATCATGATAATATTGTTACTAGATAATAGGCTTTTGTTGTTCTTTTTATATCGATTTCAACCCAGTGGAGAGCTGCTACCACAATCCGATAGACGAAGTTCTCACGCGTCCTAGAAATAAAAAGTTAAAGCTAATGATCAATCGATCACGTGTGTTTTGTGGCGGATTGTAATTTTTAAGAAAAAGCATAAGGTGAAATTTTTGAATCACGTTTGGATTGTGAATCTTTACGGAGGGACAAATATTTTGGAACATTTTTTTGTTTCTAATTATGCACAGGCAAACTAGAAAACATTTACTTTAAAACTAATGGAATAAAAAAAAAAATTCTTAAATGGTGCAGACTTCCGCAGACACTATATGTGGTGTTTTCATGAATATATTAATTACCCAAAGCATTTGATGATATCTTTAAAAAAATGATTTTTTTTAAATATTCAACACAATATTAATAAACAGAAATATCACGTCTTAAGAAAAGGCTAAAGTATACATCTTATAAATATACAAAAATATACATGGCGATCATCCAGGATTTTTTTTTAGACAATTAAACAATTTTGTTTTTTTTACTAAAGCTTTTTACCAAATCTTTGATGTATTCCCCCAAAATATGAATCATTTCTGAGCGCATGACGTTACACAATGCAATAGTATATTACAGTTAATTTTTTTTTGGTAATATAAAATCACTATAATATTTAATTTACTACGAATACAATGTGATATTCCTCTAATATACTTCTTTTATACTAATTCTATCGTTTCAATTTACGCGGAATTGCAAAAAAAAAGATTCCTATTTACCTTAATGCATTCTTTCGAAGATCAATAGACAGCAAATTATTATGCATCTCAAAAGTTAATTGGTTTTGGTTAATCTATGCCTAGCAAACAAGTTTGAAAAAGTGGTTTCTAATAAAAAGCAATTTTTTGCTTCATTGAATATTTGCCAGCGTGAATTCTCTTGAGATGTGCTAAAAATTTCCTACGTTACCGGTACGAAATTTAATCTTTTGTAAGAGCCGTCCTGAAAAAAGGTATTGTGAGATTATTTATTTCCATTGACGTAAGGTTATCGTCCGTAAACTGCAACACTGCTTCCATTAGGAGAGGGGAATAGGCTTTCATGGCTCTTTTGGTGGTGGCGTAACAAAGGAGGACGTAGAGGGCACCACGGGTCCGACGAATGAAATGACCAACGACAGAAAATTTATTAATCGATTCAGTTAGACATTCCAAAAAGGAGGTAAATATGAAGTCGGCACCCTTTTTCGGATACTCTTGTATGTGTATTCATTCTAAAGCAATATATTTAAAATGGGCTAATGGAAATATGTGTACATAGGAGCAGTGTTTGCCCGTTTAGTTTTGACTCAGGTATTGTGTTGTCGGTTTTGTCGGCCCACCCCTGGGACGATTTAACAAAAACCTTGCGGCTTTTCTTTATTGTCAAAATATTGTAAACTATGTTTCTTCCGGTGTCTTGGTCACGCCGCAATATACACAACCTTCTATTTAAAAAAGTAAAACTATTATTGTTTAAACACGTGGTATAAGTAAATATTTTTAAGTACAGTCCTTTCCACTATAATCAAATAATTTTATCATTTACGTGAGCTAAGATACATAGATAGATATCTGTTAGATGGATATTTTAAATAGTTGTCAAAGTAAGTTACATATAGCCGTGCATTCTTTTTATTACGATTATGTATGAGTATGTTTATTAAATAAATCTTAAGTATCTTAAATACGTGTGAATAGATATAAATGAAATTACATTTAATTTTGCATCATGCTATTTGTACAAATAGCATTACATAAACGTAAAGTACTTAAATGATAGGTACAAAGGTAAAGTGCGATTAAATTCCGATTGTAATGAAGTTTAAAAGCTCATTAGTAACCTAAATATAATTCTATTTACGCTTAAAAAATGGATAAGCAACATTCACCTGTACCGATTTAGTCAAGTTTGAAAAATAAACGAAACTTAAGAGAAAAAACATTCAATTAATGGGTTTATGCGAATTTCGTATTCCATTGAAATTAGGACGAACTCTAAGAAATATATACAATTAGATCTTTTCAAAAACAAGATAATAAAATTTTAAAGGTGCGCTGTACTAAGAAGGATTTACTAATATTTACGAAGATGGACGCATAAAATCATAAAATAGAACGAAGATAACAAAATATAGGTTACTGATATGTAGACAAACAGATTTTATGGTCAATTAATTATTTTTAGAACAGATTATATGGAAAATGCGATCTGTACTCCGTTCAGTAGTATTCAATAAAGTTGCTTCTTGGTAAAGTCTTTAAAATTTATCGAAATTCCTACCACAACGCACATTGTTAATTCTAATAATGATTTCTTAAATGACACAGATCTTATATCAACGAATAAATTAATATGCTCTGTGTGAAATTACAAATAAATGAAAAGCAATTTAATAGCACAAATAATAAAGTCAAAATAGAAGCTGTTTACAGGGCTCTCAGACCATCATTTGCCACGGTCGCAGGTAAATTGAAACGTAGTCGTACCAGCTTGATTGACGACGCACGTTCGGGACGGCCAAAAACTGCAACCACCATCGATAATGTCGGAAAAATTCACTAAATGGTGCTAGACGACTGTCAAATTAAGATTAGAGAGACTGCAGATGCGATGGGCGTCTTGAAAGGCCGTGTTTGTCATATATTGATTGAAGATTTGGGCATGAGAAAGCTAACCGCGCACTGGATGCCGCGGTTATTCACTCTGGACTAAAAACCCATTTCAATCAACATTTCCAAAGCCCTGTTCAATCAGTTTAACCGAAATAAATCGAAGTTTTGGGGTCGATTATAGATGAAACTGGCTAACCCGCAGACGAAACGGTGGACTGCGAAGGGTAAATCAGCTCTGAAAAAGGTGAAGACTGTGTCATCAGCCGAGAAATTGATGGCGACTGGTTTTTGGGGAAAAAAAGTAACAATGGGGCATATTAAATATCACTACTGCAGCTTTAGAAACTTTCAACAGGTTGTAAATTTCAGATTTTTGCTTTTAAGTGCTCGCTTCGAAGAAGACAAAATAATAAATATTTTAAAATATTCAAAATAATTTTTTTTGCTCCGATTAGATCTCCTAACGCTCGCTTAGCTAAAGATTTCGATATTGAATAGTAAAAAATTATTAAAATTTTTCCATTTCACTCGAATGTTGGGACCAACACATACCTATTTGTTACTGCTTTCCAGTTGATTATTTGTGACGTCTTCTTTTACTTGCTTACCCGTGCGGTGTGTCTACAACGGTTCGAATTAACATAGCGGTGCCTGAACGAAAACAAAAAGTGCAGAGAGGACGACATAAGATATGGGGGACGTGATGAGGTGTTTACTCTGGCAGTCGAATCAAATTTACTAAAATAAATCGGTACAAATAAAATCACCGACGCGTGAATGAAGTCCGTCGACGTAAGAGTCACTCTTGTTCGATCAAGGATTAAGTTACGGCGAAGTTGATCCTCGATGGGACGGAATTCACTCAAGCAATAACGGCCGTAAAGCTCGTCTCTGTGATGCGAGGCTCCATCCCTCCGTGAACGTATTCTGACACCGGCTAATTTTCAACATATCTCCTGAATACCTTTTCACGTCCAGTGTGGTGAGGTGATTAAAAGTAAATTAAAAGGTGTGAAGCAGCATATAATAACATTACGCTGTTTAGTATTCAGCGCTGACAAAAGCCTGCCTCTAAAAAAGTCAACATACCAACACATATACGCCTTCTACAAAGAAGAAAGACAATATTGACAATGTTTTCCATTTACTAAATCAACTCGAATGTACAGAAAGAGATTACCGACCGGTGTGTTTTTACTTGTAAATGGCCGGATCGCCTTGTTTATTCAATTACACCGCGAGAAAGGCGAAAAACTATTTATAAATATTCATATTTTCGGCCGATTTATAGACACTACGAGGATAGTAATGCTTTCAACATTGATGCGTCTGGAAAATATTTACCTTGGTTCAGGGTAACGATCTAAAATTGTTTTATACTACCTTGTTAATAACGGCACCTACTTTCACAATTTTGAGTAGTTTCGTGCAATAAATTGATCTCTAACGAAGCCTTCTTATTCATCAGGCTGTCGTCATTAAGGACAATACTGTACGCACATTAAATTTTGATGCTGGACGTAGATTTTAAAGTACATTTTTTTTTCTTATGCGAAGGCTAAGCTGATGTTACTGAGAATAAAAAGAACATATATTTTAAAATTCTATTTTACGCAAAATTCAAAATAATTCTCTTCAGCAAAACCTAATGCATTTGACCATTCTTTCCTTCCACTTCCTAGTCGCATGGGTCGCATATTATAAAATCAGGTGAATACGATCGATATTCTGTTACTTTTATACGTTTTTGAGCCCGATACTGAATCGTGGGGACTGTGGTGTGAGTTATAATGATAGTAAATAATACTCTTTCTAGGAACTTTATTGAACACCTCAGACGAATATTTTCCACTTATGCAATTTAATGCACATATTAGGCCCGTGCTTCTAAAGAACACTGTAACATAACATTTTTTTATAGCTCGCTGCGTTTTTGCCATTGTTAGTGTTTCTTCGTCTTTATCTCTTGACACGTTGAAATATACGTTTCGTCACCTGCCACATTAGCGTACGCCATTTTTGTTGTGTCGAAGCTTCATGGCAAATTTTCACACGCTCTGCTTTTTGAAAGTCGATTAAATACAGGTGATTGTGAATGATTATTTTAACAGCTGAGCATCCAATAGCATACATTGCTTTGTCGTCCTCTTCAATTATCTTCCTAACAGCCGAAGACAGCCGTACGATGATGTGCTGTTCCTTTCTAATGCTGAACAGCCACACATGATTCGTTTTTCTTCAATCTCACGAAACTATTTTCACAATTGGATGATTTATTTTATTTTTTCTACACTTTTTTATTTTAATTCTAACTTGAGGATGTGTTCTACATAAGCACGAAATCGATCGCCCTTAGAATTTTGTGAGACACGGATTATTTCTTTCATTTCTACTCCTTCAGTTTAATAACACACACACAAAGTCTTCATATATATCAATGCGGCTAATTTTCTTTCAACACTTGCAAAGATCAAAAGTAAGCGAAGAACGTATAAATCGTCTTACTTAACGCCTGTGTCTATCAAACGCAAATGGTGTCGATACACTCTGCACCACAAAAATCCTTTAACTACATCTTTGCTATAATTGTTTCTATAACCAAAAAATAATGCTAAGATAGCTTAGCTTCCTCATGGTATTGGTTTGGGAAACAGTACCCGGTTTATGTCGCTGCTTCCTGAACGGCAGGCATGCGTTTCTTTGGCACTATAGAGCGCCAAGAAATGTTGAGTTTGTCGTTTTGAAGGTTGTGGTATTAACTGTGAGGCAACAGCGATAGAAGGTAGAGATATGAAAAATACTCTCGAAACCACGCTGATGACGCCGGGTAGGCAGAAACATATCCGTGTGTTAGTGTATTTTTTTCTCTCTCCTTTTATTGCGTTTGCCGTGAATTATTCCATCAATACCATGAGGAAGCTAAGCTATCTTAGCATTATTTTTTGGTTATTGTTTCTAGGCATTTTCTGATGTGTTCCAATTGTTTCTATATTTATTTTTTGAAAATAATCAAGAAGTACCTTGCGACTTTCCTATTAAATAAATCTTTTCCATTTAAATCAACAAACATTCTCCAGCGTCTCTTTTATTTCCTCAGACAAATATAATTCACTTAACAGATGTAATTTGCTTCAATCTATTATTGTCTAATCGTGACTTGAGAAGTTGTTGATCCAGTACTATTAGGTTTGAGGACGATTCAATATATCTTGCACCTCACGCGAATAATAGTAAAAATTACATGTTGTATGTAATTGAGCAGAAACCCGCTCCAAGATAATCAGTATATGCGAATAATGTACCGCATTTCAGAGCGGACATTGTATCGCTCACGAATTAAAATGTTTTTTCCTTCGCATCAATAATTGATTTATTTATCGCCTTACGTGATGTGAAACTCTCGCGATAATCAGTGATTACGGACAATTTGTTCCAGTCAATATAAACTGTCTAAAGGAAAGGAATTGAATCCGTTCTTTATGTAACTCTAGTTGAAATTCAGGTTCAAGTCGATATTTCACTTGTACGAATACGTCTGGCAATAAATAATGCCAAAGTATTTGTGCGTGTAGCACTGTATTTAAAGTGAGCATTACTACATATACAAATTAATAAACGCGCATGATCGCGTAGGAAGCTTTTCCGTGAACTCAAGGGGTGATAAGTTAATTACTTGTTTTGTTTCGTATCCTATAAGGTAGAATATCGTTGCGTCATCACGATTGTAGTGATTTTTCTTAGGTTTAGTCTACGGCCTATAATGTAATTTATAATAAGCTGCATATAGCTCATACAATACACTTTTGTAGATATATTGTATTACACTGAGTAGGTTTGATGGCTTGATGATAGGATTATACGAATATTGCTTAGTAAATACATTTTTATTTTTTATATGCTAAAATACCACAAATTCCTTATTTAATAAAATTACTGCGCATTACTATGTGTGTGCAAATTTTTAGTAAAATGGTAAAAAAGTAAGGTGAAAGTTACGTTTTCTTAATCGTGACATCAAATATACATATTTTCTAAGGGCAATTAACTACATTCTTCTAAATTTTTTCAAAAAACTTTATAAAGTTATTCAAGATACAATGTACGGTAATTAATAAACTTCTTTTTTGCATTTTGTTCAAATTTTTATTTTTTTTTATTTGTATATCTTTTTTTGAAACTATCTAATACTGTTACAAAAAGCTCGTAATTTTCTCTGGGTTAGATTAGATCTTTGCAAAGAGGCATAAGACAAAACAAAAATCTAAAGGCATCAGATCAATTAGATCGAAAAAAAAACAAACCTACCTTACACCTATTCTGCACAAAATAGTCAATAGTTAGCAACAACAAAAACGAATAAACATTCGATCTTGAGTGATAATTCCATAGAAAATTTTTATTACATGGTGAACTCAAGTCGCATAAAGCTGTGGCCAATTTCAAGAAAGATTAGACTTTCTAAAAAGACCCTGCTTGAAATTGTGAAGTGCTGCAGTTTTCAAAAAGGAAATTGTGAGGTGCTATAGTTTTCAGAAGGTTATTATTAGATGAGCCAACGCCTTTCAAAGCTATAGCCGTTGGCGATCATGATTATGTTAACAAATACTTCCTTTTATATATGTCTATAACATGTTTTTTAATGGAAAATTTCCAGTTTGGCCTCAAACTAACATTTTCTCGAATAACCAATGTGTCAACCTATGCAAAGATGTTATTTCTGCCAGATAGTAGGACTTTGTGAGTAATAAATGGAGGTTAGGGTTCAGAATAGCATTCCCATTCATCTTTTGATTCTTTTCCATCCACTTTTTGCGCCTCTTATCTTGACATGCTAAACCGCTATTTTTATAACATCTTGAATAAGTTTTGATCATAACACAGTTAGTGGATGTTACTTCTTTCTTGATGCGAAAGATTGGAATACATCAATTTTATTTCTTTTTCTAAAGTCGTCGTATTCATATTTTCCTAAGTACATTCCCCAAGTTAATTTGATAATAAAAAATAAATAAATTTAAGACTCCTTTTAGAAAAGATGCATTTTTGATTTGTGTATTTTTAAGGTTTGTTTCATAATTTCCCATTTTATAGATACGCGCTTTGGATATCTCATCCAATACGTTTTTAAATAGTTTCGTTACCTTTGCCCTTTTCACGTTTGAACGTATCCCTTTCAATATCCAGGTAAACACTTTTATTGTATTATGTGTGGTAGTTAATGAATACAACATGTAATTTGGAAGATGAGTAAAAATGATAGGCAATTTAAATATATTATATATATATGTATATAGTTTCATCTGATTAAAAAAATATCCCATATCGAAATAGCCATCAATTTTCCGCAGGCAAACATCCAACACTCAGCAGATTGCAAGTTTAAGGCCGCAACACCAATGAATAATTGGACAGTATGTTGAGAAAATGACTTGAAACCAGCCTCAGCACCTCGGGCACTCCACAACAAGCCAAAGAAATCTTTTTTTCTTATGAAGGCCATTCGAAGGCTAGCTAGCGCTTTACATATACTTCTCCTCATTTTTTTTTCCCGTTTGTTTTATTTTTTCCTTTTGCGTCTTTCGCCGTTTCACCTCCGTATATAGCTGGTATACATTCCGTCATTTTAAAAGTATATATTCGCATGCAGATTAAATCGCTTCGCTCTTTAATTTACCATCGCTAATATTGCAGGTATCTGCACTGCTTCAACACCACAGCTCACCTGATGCCAAAGCAGCTCATTATTAACTAGATAATACTCCAGATTTAGTTTGTGCGAATGAACCCCTTGTTTGGCGTTCTTTTTACTTGTTTCTTTCTCGTCTCGTCTTTTTTCTTCCATGCACGAACGGGAGAATCTTAATAGTTGGTCGAAATTTATAATTGATGGAAGAGAGGTATACAGATATATATATATGTATACATATATATATATATATATATATATATATATATATATATATATATAT